>JADRCD010153393.1:1838-12702 GCA_019843815.1 Montemys delectorum
AAGAAAGAAAGAAAGAAAGAAAGAAAGAAAGAAAGAAAGAAAGAAAGAAAGAAAGAAAGAAAAAAAGATCAGGGGGATGGGGTGGGAAAAATAAATCCTACCCTATAGTGAGAATTGCCACCAAAAGTGAAATATCTAACCCATCCCTGAACAATATAATCTTTATGTCACATAAGATATCTTGATAACTAACATGAACAGAATACAGTAGCTTGTAAAATACTCTTGTATGCATAATCTCAATTTGACCAGTTACACATAAGAAAAGCTGTGTAATTGTTGTGAGCCACTAGGAAACACTAGAGGCACTAATGTTCTCCAGTGCCTGCCTCAGTCATAGAAACCCATCAATGTGGTTTTATGAAGGAATAACACTTTATTTTATAAACAGACAAACAATAAATGTGTATGTAACTATATATACAAGTATAGTATATAGCTTTATTTATTCATTCATTTATTTACAGTTGCCAAGGATCAAAAAACGAGATTCACACAGGAAAGGTAAGAACTCTTACCACAAAGCCCTCATCTCCGGCCCCTGATAGCTTGTTTATGTATCTACACCCATGAAAATGTGTAGATAAGTGAATATGTGCATATGTTCAAATATTGATACATACAACTGCAGGATAAGTGGTACTACTTTTCCTTCTTTGATCCTGGGAATTGAACACAGGAGCTCATGAATGCATTCTAGCACTGAGCTGCCTATTGTCTCAAACATTACTTTTTGTTTTCTTAAGTGATTGAGATTGAACCTGATCCCAATCGTGTAGGCAAGTGCTCTACCACTGAACTATATCCCAGGCTTCTTTTCCCTTTTTACTTTGACATAGATCCCATTAAGTTGCCCAGGTGGACTATGAACTTACTTTTTAACCCAAGCAGGCCTGTGCTACCAGGTCTGACTCCAAACATTTTATATATTTTATATATTTTTAATATTATGTAGTATCTCTCTGAATGTTTTTTCTCTCTCTCCCTCCATCCCTTTCTCCATCTCTCTCTTTTTGCCCCCTCCTTCTGAGATAGGGTCTTGCTATGTAGCCCAAGTTATCCTCGAACTTGAAACTGGAATTCTCAGCATCTTGAGTGCTGAGATTACAATTAAGAAAAAAAATCATTGGAGATGGAAGGAAATGGGTCAAGTATTAAAGGCACTTGCTATACTTTCAGAGGACTCAGGTTTTATTCCTAGCACCACATGATAGTTCACGAACACCCACAACTCCAGTTTCAGGAAATCTGATGGTACACATATAGTATACATACACACATTCAGGCAAGCACTCATGCACATAAAATACAATAAATAACTTTAAAACAAAAATAGGAAAGAAGCATTAAGTCTTAGTAGTTCTTTTCCCCATAATTTAAAGAAAAAAGAGATGGCCACTGTGCTGTTAAAAAGCCCTGTTCAAACACGATGTTGCTAACATCTAGCATAATACCTATGCTATCCAAAAAGAACATCTTTGGTCGAGAAGATAACCTAAAATCAACTACAAGTGTATAGTCCATATTTGAGTCAGAAGACCAAAAGAATAAGACTGAATCTCAGCACTTAAGAGACAGACATAGAAGGATTACAATTTCAAGGGTAGCCTGGGCTATTGGATCATAAGACTCTGCTTTTTTTTTTTTTAAAAAAAAAAAAAAGCAACTTTGCGGTGGTGGCAAAGGCAGGAGGACTTCTGAGTTCAAGGCCAGCCTGATCTACTGAGTGAGTTCCAGGACAGCCAGGGCTACACAAAGAAACTCTGGTTTCAAAAAACCAAAAAGTAAAAAAAATAAATAAAAAAATAAAAATCAAGTTGGTACAACCTACACACTACTTTCCTATTCAGTGTAGAGAGCCGCGGTGAGCAGTGATAGCCAGCAGACAGGTAAATTGCGCATGTGCCTAGGGCCAGAGCGCGCCAAGTCACGACCCATCTCGGGGCGTATTATGCTCCAGAGTAAACAGCCAATCAGAATGAACACGTCGCTCCAGGGCATATATGAGCAGTGCCTTTTCGGGGGTTGGGTGTCGCCCTCTGGAAGATGTAATAAACAATTGCTGCAGAAGGATCCTGTGTGTGTCTCTGTGTTCCTGCCGGCGGGAAACTAGCGCGGACGACAATTCAGGCTAGCTTTTATGGTTCTGAAAGGTTCTAATGCATACTACCAGAAGAAAAAAGTCACCATCAGTCTTTCCCAGCTGTGTAGTTATGATGACTGGCCTGGCAAGATACATCCACTAGTGCAATAGCGACACAAAAGTTACTGCAATAATAAACTACCCTCTGAAATGGAAACTTAAGGGATCTTTGGAAAGTCAGTTGTGTTGGATGGTGTTTTGCTAGGACAAACACAACACATGAAGGAGTGTTTTCCTGAAGCAGACCCAGGTGAAAGGATGTTCTTCTAAACCAAGCACATGAAAGGACACATGGTGAAGGATTCTTCGCCAGCAACATGTGTGTTTTGGTTCGCTTTACATTGCGTAGTTGACTCCAGAGAAAGGCACCAAAAAAATTTTGGTAGTATGTTGCAGCTTCTTGCCACTTCTACATGCTGATTGGCAGAGTAATGTCAGCTGATATAGACTCAGGTGGAGCTAAGTCAGACGTCCTGAGACAAGACACATGGGGGACACATGATGTTTGGAAGGAGAATAACTAGGACTCAATGGACTGTGAGAGGAGCTTGCTTGTAGCGCTAGCTCTCCAACTCTTCTTGGTCTCAAGTCTTCACTGATCTTTGCTTCACTGAGAAAGGCACAGCAAAGAACTTCTGGTCCAAATCCCTTCTGCTGCCTCATGCTGATTCTGCTGAGACCTAGCTGTTCCTGCTAGGTGGTACCACCTCTGCTGCTATCCCAAAACTACCGAACTCTATTGCTGGTATATTCCGGAAGGGTTTGTGAGTGGATCAAGCTGCTGCTGCTGACCTGTGAACTGAACTGCTGATTTCCTGGCAATCATGCAGATGGATTTGCTCCAAAGAACCATTTCTAAACAGATCCACTTCCCCCATTTCCTAATAACCTCTTCCCCCCACTACCTGTGTTGGGTAATGGGCTAGAAGGAAGGTTAAAGCATTTAAAAGTAGGCTTTGAAAAAAATCCAAGCTACAACCCTCTATTTGGATTTAAAGCCCATTCTAAAAGATGTATCCCATGCATGGTACCATTAACTGGACCAAAACCCCCATGGCTGGCTAGGTTATAGGTCCTAGGAAAGAACCTAGTAGAATTATTCTGCTGAATGGACATGGTAATAAACTGTTCCCTGGATTCTTATCTTTATAGTTAGAGATTAGTATCTCTCTCAACCTCCCACTTAAAAACCTTTTTGCAGTAGACAGTAACTACTGGTCAATGTGCAGAGAATAAGAGAATTGTAGAGTTCTCAGCTTTAAATGGGACATCTATATCACACACACACACACACACACACACACACACACACACACACACAGAGCAATGCTTAGCTCATCATGGATGACTGGACAGAAATATTTTAAGAGCCAAATGGAATGGATGTCTATAGTAAAATGGTATTTTCTGGATATTGCAGCACACATAAACTCCCAGTGGCTAGGACTGCATTCACAAGACTTATATAAGATCAAGCCGACCAGAATCCTAGCCTGAACGAGGAAAGGATTCAAGATGTCCAGCTCCTATCTGAGGAGCCATTGGCAGCTGATGGATGCTTGGGGGAAGAGTCTCTTTCTTCAGTGCTGTAGACCCTGAGTGGCTGCTCATGTTCCAGTAGACAGTCCTGCACACACGCACAGGCAGACAGCAATAAATGGGTTCCGTGGGTATTAAATTTAAAAAGGACAGAGAGCATATACAGCTGGAGGGAAAATAGAGGAATAGGAGAAGGACTGGAGGGAAGAAAATAGAAGGTGAATTCGATCCAAGCACATTATATGTACATATGAATATTACATCTTTAATAAAAGAATTTATCTATCAAATAACAGAGTTGACTATATCCTATGTCTAGATAATGACTTGAAATCGTCTAGCCATGGGCTAGCACAAGTCAAGGATACAGTACAAATGTTGGCAAGTCCCTGTGCCAACTACTGAAGAGGTGAGCAGGTGTTGTAGGAAGCGTAGCGAGTGGAAATCAGGGATCTCTGGGTCCTGAACGTGAGTTATGCTTCCTTACTTTGTGTCTATATGTATAGTTTCTCTGGGCCTCAATTTCCTTCTCTGTTAAGTATTCCTAGTAGCATAGAATTATTTAATGAGCATCTTGAGTGATCTATCTAATCTATGCCAACTTGTCATTGATTAGTATTAGATCTAATACTAATGCAAGAGCCCAGGTTTTGCAAGTCAGCCACACACTCTGCATTAGAATAAATTTCTGCCTCTTTGTGTACATTGTGGGCCCAACTCTCAGGCATTCTCAAACACTAATAAATTGGGTGTGTTATATTTGATAGGAAACAATAGCATTTGTCAAGTCTTCTACAAATAAACCAATATGCTAGAGGCTACAGTTCTACAAATAAAACCCACATTCCTCTAAAATGAAAAATTATGTTCAGAGACCACAGAGGAAGGAAAGGGGCCCCCTACGGTCTTCTGTCTTCCTTTTCCTAATCTCTTCCTAATTAGAAGTCCCCTGGGCTCCTACTCTTCTCTAATACTTCCAAAGACCAAGAATAATACACCTAGAGAAAAAGGCCTTGAAAACTGGCCGTGTCATCTGAACTTTCTTGGCATTTCCTTGGGAGGCTGAGGGAGTGGGAGTACAGAAAGCCAAATAGAGGGAAGTGATGAGGTCTCTTTGGTCTTTAATTGCTTCCGTTTGCAAAAGAAAGAACTGCAGATTACTGAATTTTCTTTCAGCCCTGTCATAGTATATGAAAATTTTTTCTTTCCAATCTTCTGCTTGCATTAACCTACTTTATAGATGCACCACCTGTACCTGGATCACTGTGTCCAGCCTTGCTCTTGAAGCACACACAGCTGGTGAAGAATCTGCCCAATGTGCACATCTGCCTCCAGTATTTTTGATTACTCTTTAAATTCCAAAATACTATTTGTATCACAGCCCTCAAAGTCTAGCCTCACTCCCAGCATCATCTCCTGTCTCATGACTACAAATTCCAACACTTTGAGCCATCAGGACTTAGACTTCCTCTCTTTCCATATGCTCTTCCATTTGATCGGCCTGACCCCCACACAGAAGCACCCCCACACCTCCTCACCAACACTCTCTTCAAAGTTTATCTCAAATAGCACCTTCTCCAAGACGCTGTGGAATAACTCGACCCCAGTGTTCCTCATGCAGTGTCGTAATCTCTGCTTACCAAACAGAAGAAGTCTGGCCAAAGACTTGGCACTAACGCCATCGCTGGTATAGGTGAAACTTGAGAAAGGGGCAGTTTTACCGATCCATACTCTTATTGAATCCTCCAGGAAAGTGGAATCACTTGGGGGTACAGTTGGATGAGCATATGACAGCTCACCCAAGAGTGATCCTCTTTTTTTTTTTTTTTTTTTTTTTTTCGAGACTGGGTTTCTCTGTGTAGCCCTGGCTGTCCTGGAACTCACTCTGTAGACCAGGCTGGCCTCGAACTCAGAAATCCGCCTGCCTCTGCCTCCGAAATGCTAGGATTAAAAGCATATGTCACTACTGCCCGGCTAAGAGTGACCCTCTTTTGCTTTCTTTGTATGGGTCAAATTAGAGAAACTTTTCTAGGAAAGATAAATATTTTGGTATTCAGATACTAGGCAGCCTAGTGGCCAAAGTGCTCAGCTAGTGGCTTTTAGTAATAATGCCCCTTGCCCAACAAGAAGTTTAGGTTTGAGAAAGAGGACATTAATCTTTTACCAGGTAACTCTCGAAAGAGCTCTTGGGACCATTCAACAGACGTGTCACAACATGTTTTCTATACACATCCCCCAAAGCCAGCTAAGTACCTAGTACAGAAAGGCCGTCAAAAAATAGTGCCAGGTGGCATTTATTTCCTGTTCCCTACCCCCTTGTTTGTTTTAGGACGAATTGGCCCAGGTGTTAGACTCGAGTAAACTTCCACCCTCATCTCCCAGAGTGGCTGGAAGCACAGGTGAGCCTCTTTACCACACTTTAATACTACTTCCTGAGTGTCTAGTGCATGCAGATAACTTGACGTAATATGTCATCAGTTCCTCAGAATTTCTGTGAAAGATAAGAATTATTAACTGGACTGAAGAGATGGCTCACTAGTTAAGAGTATTTACTGATCTTATAGAGTGCCATTAGAGAAACTTTTCTAGGAAGGATAAATATTTTGGTATTCAGACACTAGGCAGCCTAGTGGCCAAAGTGCTGTGAATACTCTTTTAGTAATAATGCCCCTTGATAGAGGATCTGGGTTTGGTTCCTAGAACCCAAAAGAAGTCCAGTTTCAAGGGGTCTGTTGTTCTCTTCTGGCTTCCATGGACCCCTGCACACAGTGGTGCACGTATATACATTCAACATACACAAAATAAATAATTTTTTTTTGAGGCAGGGTTTCTCTGTGTAGCCCTGGCTGTCCTGGATCTCACTCTGTAGACCAGGCTGGCCTCGAACTCAGAAATCCGCCTGCCTCTGCCTCCCAAGTGCTGGGATTAAAGGCATGCACCACCACTGCCCGGCAAATAAATATTTTTTGTACATAATTTATTTTTTATTTTATGTTCATTAGTGTTTTGCCTGCATGTATTCCTGTGATGGTGTCAACACCCTGGAATTGGAGCTACAGACAGGTATGAGCTGCCATATGGGTGCTGGGAATTGAACCCGGGTCCTCTGGAAAGGCAGCCAGTGTTCTTAACCACTGAGCCATCTCTCCAGCCCCACAATAAATGGGTACTTAAAAAAAAAATTATTGGCTGCATTGTATAATGAAAAGAACCAAAGCTAGATGCTAAATGTTGTGCCTAAGATCATTTGCTAGTCGACAGAGCAGCTGGCATCTGACCCCACATATGTGTGACTGTGAAACCAGTGTTCCTCCCCCACACTACGTAAGTTCTTAGTATACACGAAGTACAGTCTCTCTGACTGGCCACTCATCTTCATCTCTAGCTTGGTCTCTCTCTGGTTCCACTCCCGTAGGTAGATACTCACCACGGGTCCTGAAGCCCATGCCTGAGTACACTTGAGCAGGCTGTGCTCTAGAACGAGGCCTCCTGGCTTCCCTACGTTGTCACAGCTGCCTGGGTTGCTTTCTATTTTCCTTATACTCTGTCTCACCTGTGCTGACTTTCGGACCCAGTGAGTCCTTGAAAAACATCGATCAAATGCTATCAGTAAACACCCCAGAGTAGAAACACACGAGTCAGGGACAGGAACCAAAGCCGATCCCTTGGCAAGGCCCTTGGGTGCTGAATGAACCTAGGGTCAGTCAAGTCTGGAGCAGAAAAGAGCAGCCTTTTTTGCTTGTAACGTGCCCAGGGAGTTGTTCAGGGCAGGGTGACCCTGGCCATAGAAGCTCTTACACTCCCCAGGGTCTTGTAAGCCCTAGCAATCTCTGTCCTCCTCCGCCTCCTCCCCACCAACAGCATTTATTAAGCAGCCTAATTATTAAACAAGACAGGTAGAAGAGAAAGGTAGGGAGTTGGGGGGTTAAACTGAGCTTTTTAGAAAGCCAGAAAAATGACTGTGCATGTCTAACACCTCACTTGGAGAACAAAGTGGATGGTCCTGACCCAGCCAGGTGCATTGTTAAACCTGTGGGGAAGAGATAGGGAAACAGACCGTTTTTCTCTTCCAGTCACAAATACTGTGAGCTCAAAGCTGAACTGCCAAGACTCCAGAATAAATCCTGTGGATTTATTCTCCCAACAAGGCCAGAGAACAGACAGACTCTCAAGCAAGAATAATGTCTGTTCAAGGTAATGCTTAGGATATCCTAAGCATAATGACATTCTATTAGCAAATTGACAATAAGCTCCATTGACAGTGAGAAGCTGCACTCACCTTGGTTTTAATTCTAGGATGGAGTCCAGTGTCTGGCACAGGATGGATGCTCAGGAAATGCTTACTAGAATCAGATGGTGCAATTCTGTGTTCCAGCCAAGGCTAGTGCTGGGTGAATGAAGGACTGTGGACATTAGTGAATGAGAAATGCAGTTAAACTGCATCCTTGACAGGAGCACAGGTTTCTGCAGCCATGGTGCAGGCTCTCTATTTAGGAAGTCTGCATTCTTTTCTTAATTTCATCTTGACTTTGTCCCCTAAAAGACAGAGCTTCTAATAATTAAATATGACTGCTAAAAGAAAGGGAAAAAGAGAAAATTCTGCTGTCTTTTCTTCATCCCCATATAGTATCAAGTAGTCCCGAACCTCCAGGCTGTCTAGGTGTTCCCCTTCTTTGCACAGGCCTGGCTGAGATTGTTTCAGGAGCCGAGATCATTTGCCTCCAGCTTTTCTGATCCCTTCCCTTCCACTCTTTACTCTTTTCTTTGTTCTTTGTCTTCTTGGAGTAATTCTGGACTCTCTGGGCTCAGCTGAGACCTGCTTCTACAGATCCAGCAAATCTCAGTTCCTCAGGCTTAGCACCTTTACATAGAAAGCACATCTGGTGGGCTGAAGGTGCATCTCAGAGGTAGAGCTAGCAGGCATGAAATCCTAGATCCCCAACACACACACACACACACACACACACACACACACACACACCTACCTGAAAATCATCATGGGGAGCCAAGAAATGATGTGGGTGTTAAATGGGGTGGGGTAGGGTGATGTGTACTTAGGTAGGAAGGTAAAGAGCCTTGCTTCACAAGAGTCCTAGGTGGAAAGATGCTGAGAGCTATCACACATCCTTTCCCACTGGCAGATAGGTACAAGCCACTGCAGGGGCTTCATTTGGAACTGAAGTATGCCTCTGGTGTATTTTATCAAGACACAAATGTCCACTGCACAGCTGAGAAAACTGAAACTGAGAGCATAGGTGACTTCCTGCCCTCCCCCAACTCCCAGCTGTGAGCCTCACCTTAAGACTGTTCTCGCTGAAACACACAGAGCCTTTATCACACAGAGGTGGAGCTGTTTACTAATGCCATTTCCTGCTCGGGTTTTCTCTGTGCTCTCAGGGGACAGAAACCAGGCCTTTCCTCTTTGTGACCCAGAAGGATAAAGCCTTCCATACACTTCCCTGAGGTCACCCTGCTAACACAGGTACAGCTGATTCAAACCCAGGTCTCCCCCGTTCTCTATCCCTAGCACCCTTCCAGAACACTTTCTGAAAGAAAACGGGCTGAGGACTTATAAAATGTCAATCAAGTATTTGGTAAGTCCATAAACTACACAAAAAGTCGTTTTTCATTTTTTAATTAAAAAAAAAAGAAAGAAAGTGGGCCAGGGATATAACTCAATAGCAGAGTGTTTGCTTAGTTTTCTCAATAAAGAAAAGCAAAACAAAATCCTCCAAACCTTGTCTTCTGTTGCTGGTGTCAGGAATCCCAGGCAGTTACTCAGAGATGAGCCGAGGTCACATTTCTTATCCCTGGACCTGAAGTAGCAGGACACTCAGATCTACGGAGGCAGAACCTCCAAACACTAGCCTCCACCACGGCCTCCCTGCTAGGTGTGAACTAATTCCATGAAGTAAATTGCTATGAAAAAGCATCACCCTCACCACTTGTCAACCAACACGTCACTCTGTTCAGGCAGCAAGTGAAAGCCATCACAATGTATTACTATGTTCCTAGCCTTTGTTCTCACTGCGTAATGCAGCTGTCCTAGAACTCAGCACTCTTTTCCTTCTGTCTCCTGGAGTTGCTGGACTTACCAGCACGTACCATCATGCCAGCTTTTTGTGCTGCTTGGGGTCAAACCCAGCGCTCTCTAACACATACCACCAAGACACTTGCTCTGCCATGGACTTCTGTCCTCAGCCTCGCATCTCTGTCTCCATCTCTCTGTTTCTCTGTCTTCTCTCTTTCTGCCCCTACCTCCACCCCACCCCCCAGGTTGGCTTGGAACTTACTATGTAGGCCAGGCTAGCCCCAACTCATGGCAACCTCCTGTTCAACCACCCAGGTGCTTTCCAGGTGCCAGGATTACAGTCATGTACCACTATGGCTGGCTTTTTTCTCCTTTAAAGAGACCAGTGCCCCAAAAGAGTCTGCAAGGCATAAACACATGGTTTCAGAAGCTTCCAGAATGGCATAGATGTTTTGAGGGCATAAAACAAGTCTCCATCAAAACAAAGAAAATTGCAAAGGTGACTTATGTACTTTATTCGTTTTTTTGGTCTGTTTTTACTGTCCGGACCCTTAAGTCCTGGAATGGGTCTGGTCTCAAAGATGACTTTTAAATCAGTGAGTGACATTTCTCAGCTACTCTTACAGGTATCTGAGATGAAGCCTGCTACACAGTTCATTAGGTAAAGACTTGTTAAATGATTAATTAACAGATAAATTTTCAGTTTTCTTACCCACCAACCCCTGCCACTCAAAATAAACCTAGAACATGTGCTCTGTATCTGAGGACACTGAGCTCCTTCTCTTAACTTAAAAAAAAAAGATAGATAGATAGATAGATAGATAGATAGATAGATAGATAGATAGAGATAGAGATAGATGGGTGGGTGGGTGGGTGGGTAGATAGATAGATAGATAGATAGATAGATAGATAGATAGATAGATAGATGGGTGGGTGGATGGATGGATGGATGGATAGATAGATAGATAGATAGATAGATAGATAGATAGATAGATAGATAGATAGATAGATGGATGGATGGATGGATGGATAGATAGATAGATAGATAGATAGATAGATAGATAGATAGATAGATAGATAGATAGATGGATGGATGGATGGATGGATAGATAGATAGATAGATAGATAGATAGATAGATAGATAGATAGAT
>JADRCD010153393.1:12802-25896 GCA_019843815.1 Montemys delectorum
AGATAGATAGATAGATAGATAGATAGATAGATAGATAGAGATAGAGATAGATGGGTGGGTGGGTGGGTGGGTAGATAGATAGATAGATAGATAGATAGATAGATAGATAGATAGATAGATGGGTGGGTGGATGGATGGATGGATGGATAGATAGATAGATAGATAGATAGATAGATAGATAGATAGATAGATAGATAGATAGATAGATGGATGGATGGATGGATGGATAGATAGATAGATAGATAGATAGATAGATAGATAGATAGATAGATAGATAGATAGATGAGAGAGAGAAAGAGCAATCTGTTGTCGGTTGCTGGGGATTATACCACTGGGTTACAGCAGCATGCACTTTTTAAATTTAAAAAGTACTCAGAAAAAGAGGAAGGAAGGTAGCCTGCGAGTCTGTTGTGAATACAGAACAAACCCCACACAAATATAT
The DNA here is from genome assembly GCA_019843815.1 of Montemys delectorum. NCBI lineage: Eukaryota > Metazoa > Chordata > Mammalia > Rodentia > Muridae > Montemys > Montemys delectorum. The sequence continues at coordinate 13,245 of JADRCD010153393.1, forward strand.
AAAATAGAAAATGAGAATCCCCTTTCTCCTCCATCCTGCACTCTCCAGAGGTAATTGCCATAGACAATGTGATGCACAGCGCTTAGCCAGACATGGAGGCATACATCAGTAAGCACAGCAAGTGAGACACGGGAAGCCAGAGTTCAAGGCCAGCATGAGCTACTTAGGGAGACCATCTCAATCAAATAAAATGTAGAGTAGAGTAGAGGCATGGATAAACATTCGTCTGCCCCTTGCTTATCGTGTATTTTAAGAGGCCATTCTCTCCAAAGGCCGCTGTGTTTGTTAGCGTGTGTGGCTGGCACTGCCAGTGTTTTGCTCATATCTCCTTGGAAACCTTATCATTCCTACATATAGCAGCCCAACTTCTGATGGTCAGTACCTCCCCACCTTGCTGTATGCTTCTCTCCAGCCACCAAAGCCAATTTGACTGTAGCTGGTTGTCGAAGTTCTTGGGAATGGATGTGCACTGGGACAAAGTCTTAACTCAAAGCCATTAGAGTGGACACACTTGAGCTTTCTGGATCTCAGCTAGAATGGTCTTTAGCATGTGCTTGGCACTACCTGCACAATTTCCCTGAAAGTTTAAACTCCAGTCACTCCAGTTTATGGTGCAATAGGCAGCCTTTACTGGCTGCTTGCCTTCCGTATAGCACTTCCCAGTGTAACCACTTAAGCTTCTCAAACGTGTACCTTGTACTAGTCATGTGGTCTGCTTCTGGAGTAAGATAAACAAAGATGTGCTCTCGTTTGTTTCAGCATTTTTATTACGGCCATTTAGAGGTTTTGTAGGTGTTTTGATATGTGGGACCAGCAAATCAACACGTCTCCTCACATATACTAAGCACATCTGGATCTGCCACCAAGCTACATCTTCAGTGCAGTGATTTCAGATAGAAATAAGACTACAGGGCTGGTGAGATGGCTCAGCGGGTAAGACTGCTCTTCTGAAGGTCCTGAGTTCAAATCCCAGCAACCACATGGTGGATCACAACCACCTGTAATGAGATCTGACGCCCTCTTTTGGAATGTCAGAAGACAGCTACAGTGTACTTATGTATAATAATAAATAAATTTTTCCGCTAGAGTGAGCAGGGACTGAGCTAGCGGAATTGACCAAAGCAAGCAGAACCGACTGGAGCAAGCAGAGGTCCTAAAATTCAATTCCCAACAACCACATGAAGGCTCACAACCATCTGTACAGCTATAGTGTACTCACATACATAAAACAAATAAATAAATCTTTAAAAAAAGAAAGAAGATTACAATATGATATTTATGCACATAAATACTGGCACATGTTTCTGAGTTATAAAAGGTCAAAGGGAATTCATAATTAATATTTAATAGTCTCAGTGGCTGGGGATAGGTTCCCCATAGGTTATTCCCCAATAATCCATAGGTTATTGGATAAAGTCTTTGTTATTCCAGCATGAGGGATGAGGTTCAGATTCTCAGAACTTGTGAAAATGCTGGGTAGGCGTGGCAGCTTCCCATGTAAATGCTAGGTAGACATGATGGCCCTCCTATAATTCCAGCACTTGGAGAACAGAAGGTGGAGACAAAGCATCCCCAGGGGAAGGAGCCTCACTACACTAGCTATACTGGTGAGCTCTGGGTTCAACTGAGAGATCCTGCCTCAAAGAATAACACGGAGAGGGATCAAGGGTCACACCCATAGTTAGCCTTGGGCTTCCATGTGTACATGCATTCCACACATACATGAGCACCCCCACATGTGAACACACACCACATACATACACATTTATTAATTCCCTTACTGACAGTATAGTGGATTGTATTTTAGAACTCCTTTGTCACCACTAGCTACTACAGATAATTTTTAATTGATCAGTTAGACAAAAATCTACATATTCTAAAGGCCTGTATCTCATTTTAACTTACATTGCTTTAATAAATCCCAGCACTTGGGAGGCAGAGGCAGGCAGATCTCTGAGAATTCAAGGCTAACCTGGTCTACAAAATGAGTTCTAGGACAGCCAGGACTGTTATACAGAGAAACCCTGTCTTGAAAAAGATAAAACTAAGCCGGGCGGTGGTGGCGCACGCCTTTAATCCCAGCACTTGGGAGGCAGAGGCAGGCGGATTTCTGAGTTTGAGGCCAGCCTGGTCTACAGAGTGAGTTCTAGGACAGCCAGGGCTACACAGAGAAACCCTGTCTCTAAAAACCAAAAAAAAAAAAATAATAATAAAATAAAATAAATAAATAAATAAATAAAACGAGAGAGAGAGAGAGAGAGAGAGAGAGAGAGAGAGAGAGAGAGAAATAGATCAGGATGATAAGTTTGTACTTCATGTGGTCATGGGAAAGAGAACACACAGAAAACACATTAAAGTCTAGACATAATTAGCTGACAGTATAATCTTATCAGCAATATAGCCAGTGAGTAGATGCCTCCCTATAGCTTTCTCTAGACACCAAGAGCAGAAGGTGGGGCATACTCTGTGTATAAGGAAGTCAAGTTAGGCCTGGGGACGCTCAACATTTTGATGTCTTAGCTTCGCTGTATTTAGTGTTTTACTGCCTTTCAGAAGGACTTTTATGTGCAAACAGCATGTTTCCGTATAAGGTGATGTTACCAGGACTTTGTGCATGCTGGGTAATGCCCTGCCGGTGAGCCCTTGCTTAAGTTTTGGTCTCTATGTAGCTGCCTTGCTACCCAAAGTTCCTGCCTCAGCCTACTCATTTGGGAATTATAGGTATGTGCCACCTCTCTAGATTTTGAAACAAATTAAAAAGGCCAGCTATCACCAAACAATAACTGCTGTGCAGTGTGAGCTTTCTGGGGAGCCAACCTCGCTAGAGAACAGTCCTTGCCTATGACGTCTGTCTGCTTGGCTCTGATACTGGGTGTGATCTGAAATTATAATGAAAATCCACTGCTCTAAAATTATCTGCTCATGTGCTCAATGGAGACTTACGTCACTTCTGTGATTAACCACACTTTGTCCATTTTCTACTGAACTATCGTTGCTTTTTGTATTTACTGTTGTTGTTATTATTATTAATTTACTTAATTTGGTTTTTGTGAGACAGAGTTCCTCTGTGTAGTCACTCTGTTCCAGTACACCAGGCTGGCCTCAGACTCAGAGATCTGCCTGCCTCTGCTTCTCCTGGGATTGAAGGTGTGTGCTTGCATTTATTTATTGAAAAACATTTATAGGTGGATTTTAACCCTTTATTTGTTATATGTGTTGTTTACAGCTTTTAATTTTTATTCAGTCATATGCATAGTTATTTTTATTTATAATTTGGGATTATATGTCTTCCTTAACACACTATAATTCCCAAACTGAGGCTAATAATTCTTATTTATAAATCAGAAACATATCATATTTTATTCTAGTCTTTTATTACCTTAAAATTTTCAGATTTTTGTACTTTTCTTTCTTTCTTTCTTTCTTTCTTTCTTTCTTTCTTTCTTTCTTTCTCTCTTTCTTCCTTCTGAAAGAAAGGCATTAAGTTCATAAGCTTTACAATGTTGCCCAGGCTGGACATGAACTTTTAGGCTTAAATAATCCTCCTGCCTTCAACTTTCAAGTTGTTGGGACTACAGGCATGCCCACCACATCTGGCTCTCAACTTGGATTTTTAACCTATCCAACATTTAGTTGTTGATGATATGAAAAGACCTGACCTGGGAGTTTTGTCCTTTTTCCTGCTCCTAACAGAAGGATGTTTTTACAGTTGCATTCTCTGACTATGCAGACTATGTTAGGATTTTATCCCATCCCATCAGCCTCTCTCAGCAAGGACAACGTGTGCGTGTGCGTGTGCGTGTGCGTGTGCGTGTGCGTGTGCGTGTGCGTGTGTGTGTGTGTGTGTGCGTGTGCGTGTGCGCTGCAAGAAGGGAGGCAATACAGCTGCTGCGTAGCCATTAAGCAACTATTGCCCTTCTTCATCAGTTAAACAAGAAGCTGGACCAAATACTTGGGTATCTTCCTGAATTAGTAATGTTAAGGTTTAAAGTGTCTCCATCCTTCTGGCCAAAGGGAGCTCAGTTTCATGTGGGAGAAAATGGAATCTTGTAGCAGTAGCTGCTAAAGGACATTGAATATTTGAAAGTGAGACCAGGGGTGGAGGGGAGGGGCATCCCTTGCTCCTAGACTGAACACCCTGGCTATATTTAGCTAGATCTACACCTGCAGCAACAGGCTTCCTGCAACACAGAGCCAAGAACAGGGCTGGTTTTCTGTGAAATAATGAGCTTCTTTCTAAGGAAAGGGCACAGGGCTACGGCAGCACTATCTTGGGTACAGAAACTCCGTTTTCTGTCTTTTTTTTTTAAATTAAAAAAATTGTTAGCACTTATTAATTGCACAGAATAATGTGTTCTGTCGTGACAATTTTATATATGCCTTTACGATACCCTGGTTGCATCCATCCGCTCAGTACTTTCTCTTGCTCTCTCTTCCTCCACTCCTTTCTTCTTCTCTAATAGTCTCTCTGAATTCTTTCATGTGTTTTTGATATTTTCTTTCTGTGACAGAATCTTGTGTAGCCCAGGTTGGCCTTGGATATGCCATGCTGCCAGGGCTGAGTCCTGGCTTGTCTGTTTCTTATATACTGGGATTACAGGTGTGGACCACCATACCCAACTTAATGTTATGTGTTATTTATTTTTATAATTTGTTATAATTTGTTTGTGTGTGTGTGTGTGTGTGTGTGTGTGAGAGAGAGAGAGAGAGAGAGAGAGAGAGAGAGAGAGAGAGAGAGAGGCATATGTATGGGTGCCCTCAGAGACTAGACAGGGGCCCTGGAGCATTAGATCCCTTGGAACTCACATTCCATGTAGTTGTGAGCCATCTAACTTAAGTGCTGAGGACCAAGTGCTTCTGAAAGAGAAGCAAGTGTTCTCAACTGGTGAGCCATCTCTCTAGTCCTATTTATTTACTTTGATTTTTTTTGTTTGTTTGGTTGGGGGTTTTTTTGTTTTTGTTTTTTTTTGTTTTTGTTTTTCGACACAGGGTTTCTCTGTATAGCCCTGGCTGTCCTGGAACTCACTCTGTAGACCAGGCTGGCCTCAAACTCAGAAATCCGCCTGCCTCTGCCTCCCAAGTGCTGGGATTAAAGGCGTGCACCACCACTGCCCGGCTTTCTTTGAATTCTTTATAGAGTCCATATATAAGCAAAAATATGGAATCTTATCTTTCTAAATATGGTTTATTTCACTTAACATGATTTTCTCCACCTCCATCCATATCCCTCCAAAGACGTGATTTAAATATTCATTATGGCTAAGTGATACTATCTAATAAATGTACATAATGTTTTCTTTACCTGTTCATTGATTGGTGGACAGGAAATTATTTGTCTTGTTTATTTTCCAAAATTTTCTACTATGATGATCACATTCGAATTTCAGTGTTTAGCAAACTTGCTATTCTGCTTAAGCCCTCTTGGTTACTGGGACTGTAGGCTTGTTTGTTTGTTTGTTTGTTTGTTTCATTTTTCAAGACAGGGTTTCTCGGTGTAGCCCTGACTATCCTGGAACTCACTGTGTAGAGCATGCTGGCCTTGAACTCAGAGATCCACCCGCCTCTGCCTCCTGAGTGTTGGGACTTTAAAGGCATGCACACCAGTACCACCTGCTGAAACTTCTTTTCTAAAGCCCTGGCATTAGAGAGCTTGCTAGACCTGTTCTGGTAACCCACTCTTGAGCAAGGACATGGGCAGGGAGTGAGCCCATACACCTGGTATGGCCTCAAGTTGTTTCAACCATAAACTTGGAGATGTTTGATGTTCAACCACTCAAAAGAAGTGCAAATTTCACAGATATCAGATAACCCAGGATTCCTAACAAATTTTCTGACCAGACTTAATCTGTGTTATAGTTATTTCACTTACTTTAAAACATTTTAACATAAGCTGGATCACACTGGAAACCCAGCACTTGAGAAAAAAGAGGATACAATGTTTGAGACCAACCAGGGATCTGAACAACACAACAAGCAGAAATCCAGCATTGTTAGTAAGCCGTCTGTGAAGATGAGGCTGTGCTCTGCTCTAAGTTACTCCAAGCTGCACTAGACCAGCTTTCCTGGTCCTAGTGGCAGGCATGGGGAGGGGGGAGGCAAAAGGAGTTTGTTCTTGTTGTTTTTGTTTGTTTGTTTGTTTGTTTGTTTGATTTTTGGAGGGGAACCTGGGAAAGGGAAAATTTATATGTAAATAAAGAAAATATCTAATAAAAAAAAAAAAAGATGTCATTTGAGTGCTGACCCAGAGCAGGACGACTGCATCTGTCCAGCGTGAACCATAAGGTACAGACTGACAGACAACATCCGTAAAAGTAAAAACACCACCCCTAGACTTATCAAAGTAGGGTGGGAACACATGGGCACAATGTATATCACAATCAGTGGCTGCCGAGATGGCTCAGTGATAAAGAACCCTAGCTACTCTTCCATACGACTCAGGTTTGATTCTCAGCACCCACATGGTGGTTCTACGACTGTTAGTAACACCAGTATCAGGGGATCTAAGGCCTTCTTTGGACCTCCATGAGCACCAGGCATGTGTGTAGCACACAGATATACATGCAGGCAAAACACTCAAACACATAAAACAAAAATAAGATAAAAATAAAGAAATGTAGACCTCTTAGGAAAAACAAGCCAAGGATCCTGTCAGACACAACAGGTGAGGGGTCTGAGAGATGGCTCAGCAGTTAAGAGCCCTGGCAAAGACCAGTTTGGTTTCCAGCACATAAACTAAGCACCCACAACTGCCTAGAACTCCAGCTCCAGGGGAGCTCTTTTGACCTCTACAGACACCCATATACAATATGGTGCACACGCGTATGTGCACGCATACACACAATAGATAGATAGATTAGATACATAGATGATAGATAGATAGATAGATAGATAGATAGATAGATAGATAGATAAAACTAGGCTTGTGAGCCAAGCACTTTTGCCCATCAAACCATCTTGCTCACAAGCCTAGTGGTCTAGGGCAAGTCCTCGAACTCACATTAAGTGGACAGAGAGAACTAATTGCAGAATTGTTCTCCAGCTGCCACACGCATGCATGGCTTGTACAGCCACAGGTATCCACGCGCTAATAATAAATACAAATCGAACAAACAAACAAACAAAAACAAAAAGAAGAAAGTACCAGTCAAAGAAAGGTTACAAGAGCCTCCCTCATTTGACACATTAGAAACAAGGACACTCCCTGCTGCCGAGATGATGGTCCCACCAGTCTGTCATCTGACCACATGGTGTGTGCATCAAGGGAGCAACTCAACAGGCAGAGAACCCCCACGTGTCCCCCAGGGCTTCCGCTCACCACAGTCCCCACTGTTTGACATGGCCTTCTGGAGTTGTTGCTCATCCATCTGTCAGTCTGTCCATATATAGGACCTCATGTCTGGGCTCTTATACCACTGACTGAAGTTCAACCCCATAGATTCTGCTGCTTAGCTCTTCAAGCCGGCAACAGCTCTTTAGCTGAGGTGATTAATAGCTAAACACCTGCTGGGACTCTTTGCATCTATAGCTGCTCTCTGCCTCCGCTTTCAGGAAGATGTCTTTGAACTCTGCCGCCTTAAAAAAAAATAAAATAAAATATTCTTGTAGGTATTCTGTAAAATATATTACATATCTCATGAAGAATAGTTCGAGATCTGAGAGATATAATATAGTTGTAATATAGTAATTAAGATTGGAATAGAACCTATGATTGCCAAATGGCCAGCTATCAAGGGAAATTGGGACAGCAATTAGCCAAATTGTAGCCAAATGACACCACCCAGTATAGATGTATTGTTACTCAATATTCCACCATGTTATTCTGACATAGTGGAAAGACACAAACATGTCTGTCTGTGTTCCTGGCTTAGTGGTCACAATAAACAAGTCATATCTACTCTATAGTCTATTCGTTACTATTTGGGGTCTCACAAAAGGCATGTGCTCTTCAGAGATGAATAGAAACTGAAAGTCTGTAAACAGAATGCTAAGTGACGCCACCGTCACTCCATCATTCCACATTATGAATGTCCTGACCCCTTGGTTCTCTCCTGAGGACTCCTTGGCAGCATAAAAGGATGATAATCTGTGAATAATCCTCCCAACTGTGTGTTGCTGGCACTCAGGTTTCCAGAAACCCCTGTCAAAGCAGAGCTTCCGTCTACCGGGAGTTAGGCAAGGACACAGCCAGCTCAGTGAGCAGCAGCCTGCAGCAGGCCAAATCCTTTCTCAGCAAACCATTTCTTCCCCTAAGGAAACAGCAAAGATCTGCACCAGACTCCAGACACACCCCCTCACTCTGCCTTTAGAGCACCTTGGCCTTCCAGCTACCAAATCCTGGTTAAGAAGGCCATTACATTGCTGTTTCCCAGAGCTAAATAACTGCTACTCTAAAGGGCTCCTCAAAATACCCCCGAGATTTACCTCTAAACTTTAAAACAAACAAAAAACTGGGTTGTTACTGCTAATAGTGTTGTTGTTGTTGTTGTTGTTGTTGTTCTCTTCAGAAAGATTTCCTCCGGTCAAACCTCAGTCCTGGCCCAAGCTTCCTGAGTGCTCTGCCTAGGCAGTTTCAGAAGCTGGTGGCCCAGGCCAGCTATGAATGATGGCATTTAAAAGTGTTCTTTCTTCTAGCTGCAAGGACTTGGTGGCCACTTCGCCCTCCAAGGGGAAGGGTGTGAAGTGGGGGGCTGGCCAAGAACAAGACCCAAGGACAGAAAGAATAGAATGTCTCCCTTCTAGCTTGTTCTTTCTTAATTGTTTAGCCCCTGGAAACCTGAGTCAGAAGGTGAGAAAGTACAGAATGGACCCAGCACATAGACGAACGTTCTCTCTCTCTCCATCAGCTTCCTTCCAAGAAAAACTGGAGGTTTGAGGACTGAACAGGCAGGAAGCTGTACAGACACGGATGTGTGACGAGGGGGGAGAGATTAGACAGGGACGAGTTCCTTCCGGCCATGGAGATTTCTGAAAACACTCAGTTCACCCATGTTGGTGAATAGTGAGGCTGGTGCCAGGACTGGAAGCAGAGTGGATCTCTGCCCTTTCATGAGCCAACACAACAGGTTGTGTGTAGGGCTAAGGGGTCCTGCGTCCGCTCCACCACAGGGCTCAGGCTGCTCCCGGTAGTGGGAATGGTGAAGGCTCAGGACACTGCTCCGGAGCTTGGGGGACACAATCTGAGGTTCTGGGGACAGCCAGAGCTGGCTCGGGGGTCCCGGCCTGCATGAAGGCCGAGGCCATCTGGTTCTCAGGCTCTTGGGCACCCAGGCACCGCTGGATGCTGCAGAAGAGCTGAGAATGGAGTGGGGGCCTGGGGGCTGAATCTAGCCTGGGGCCGAATGGGGAAATGAGGGGAGAGTTCCAGCTGGATCCCTCTGGGGAGAGAGTCCTTGGCTTGTTTGGTGGGGTGGCTTGGCTTGGTGGAGGCTAGGAGCACTTGAGAGGCCTTCTGCAGGAGATTAGAAGGCCTGCTCTTTAGGCGAAGGCCTTCTCCATTGCTCTCCACTGCAGATCCTGATGAAAAGAGACAGTCATTGGTTTTAAGACATTTATTGACATGAGGGAAAAATAGATGAATAAAACCATACGCCATTTCTCAGAGCAGGCCTGAGGTTAAATACCTTTTGCAGGGAGGAAATTCTGGAAAGGGGAGTTTATTGGCTAATCCTCCAGGCCTTTAGGTACCTCATTAAAATGGAGATCTGTCTTGAGGCTTTGTGACCTCGGGTCAAGTCCTCTACCTGTGGAGGGGCTTGGGGCATTTCCCTTACTGGACTGATGGCCACAAATCTATGGAAGGCTGTGGTCTAGTGTCAGGAGCCTAGTGTCTGGGAACCAGGCAAACCGCCTGCTGTCCCTCGGGGTCACTAGGGTTTCCAACCTTAGCTCAACCAGGAACCAGGCTGCCTTCTCATGGTCCTACAGTTGTAGACTCCTGGGATTCTGCCCCGGGCGGGGCACTTCTCACTCAGCCCATTCCTACTTGGACTAAAGTGAGATTCATTACCAGGTGGTCCTGTTACCTAACCGCATCAGACAAAGAGGTTTACTGCAGAAAAAAAAAATGGCCTTCCTCCTGGAGACAGGCTTCTTTCTCTCCTCAACCTGATTTGATCCCCCTTCCTTCCTCCATTCATACAAGGTCTTGGGTTTTCTAATAAGTAGCAACAGGGCTATTTTTCCAAGAGCTCGTATTTACTGCCTGGTGGAAACAGTAAGGTGTCAGCTGCCTGACCTGGGTTCTAAGTAGAGAAGCCAAATTTAACCGGTATTCAAACAAAGGATTCCATCTTTAGAAGCTCATTTGTTTCGACCTCTGCAGCTGCTCAGGGTTGGAGAAGGCACTAGGAACATTCTCTGTATTTTTTTTTTTTTTGTCTGTTTGGTTGGTTGGGTTTTTTTTTTTTTACACCTTTCCTTTATATCGAGGAAATGATCTGCCTAGTTCGAGTGCACATCTGGAACTACCCCGGCAGGGCTAACTTCTTCTATTTCTTGCCTAATAGCTGCATTAAGATATCTGAAGAGAGTGATGTTTCCTGTATGCACTCCCTTGCTATTGGCGGCTATTCGCAACCACAAGTCCCTCAATTGGTGCCCTGTAAGCCCTTAGACTCAGCACCCCCCACTGTAGCACTGGAAGCACCCCCAGCTCTGAAGAGAGCAGAAATTCTACAGTAACCATCACCCAGTCCTCCAGTCTCCCCCACCACCACCACTAAACATTCTCTCTGATTTTGTCTACTGAGCCTGTGGACCCTCCTGGCTGTGGGACCATGGGTAGGTTAAATCTTTGAGTTTCAACAAAGGGATCCTAATTATGTAATTATGATGGTAAGTAACTTGGAAGGTTTGCAGAGGTTAAACTAGATGTGTTCTGTAATAATGCTGAGTAGGGTTTAAAAGTCTATTTAATGGAAAAGAAACAGGGGTGTGGGCAGAAGCACAGTATGGCTGGAGAGATGGCCCCAGGATGGAAGAGCATTCGCTGCTCTTCTAGAGGACCCAGGGTTCAGGGAGCACTTGGAAAGTGACATCAGAAGAATCAAAATCTGTGACAATGTAGCAACTTTGAAGCTCATCCGGGACACATGAATTCCAAACAGAAACAAAAATATTTAAAAACAAAACAAAACAAAAACAACAGCAACAAGAAACAAAACAAAAGACAATAACCTAGCTTAGCTTCTCAAACTGTTTAAGCTGGAGAGGAACTTTTCAAAAAATTCCCTTAGAAATCCAGAATGCAGGCATCTACAGTGACACCCCCACCCCCATAGCCTGCAAAGCAATCTTAATGAGAAAAAAGGGAGCGATCTGCCCTCCGAGGTGTTAAGTACTTCAAAGATAACTTCAAACCGTCAAGGAAATTTGGCGCTAGATACACAAAACAGGTTGTCCCTGTGGAAGATTCTGGCTGTAAAGCTTTACACAGCTGGAAACAAACAGTTACACCTGCTCCACAGCGACCTGAGCTGACACCCCCACATCTACTCTGTGGTTGCCCAGGAAATAACAGTGCAGAAAACTACCACTGTTTCGGTCTGAATGAATTCTGTGTCTGACCTCTCCCGTCTCAGGACCTTCTGTGTTCTTTAGCCAGGGCGATCTGAGGAGACTGACAGGTCAGGTCTGTCCACAAAAAGGTTAACCACGGGGCTGTCACCCAGGTGATTGCTTAACCGTAGCCCAGACTCCTATTTACTGGCATATATTTCTTTGTGTTGACAATCTTGTCCGAGTGTTTTAACGCCTGGCTGGCCCTGTTGGCGTTTACTTGACCATGTTTTGAAAAGTGTCTTCAGTGTTTGTGGTGGTAATTGGCACAGCACCACGGGCTGGTGAGACAGCGTTGTGATGGACTGAAGCACTCTGAGCTCGGCAGCACATTTATTTTGCATGGCTTTTTGCTTCTCCTGTTGCTGCAAGTAGAAGAAAGACACAGGGCCCAAGGCCTTGTAGACATGTGTGTGCGACCGGTAGAAGCTGAGCTTCTTGGCCGGGATTTCCCCAAGGGCTCAGTGTCGGCCTGTGTCATGCCTTCAGGTTCAATATCCACCTGAGGGAAGCCTTGTCAGGAGGGTGGATGTCAGCAAAGCCACTCTCGAGAGACCCAGAACAAATGAATTCTACAAAGAGGGTGCTACACTCAGGGACTCAGCCATCCTCACAGTTTTGGTGAAGACCCAAGGGACAGAGAAGTGGAAAGCTTCATGGTGCTTTGGAAAAGGAAATGGTTCTGCTACTCTCTGGCTGGACCGTGGCTACACAAGGAGGCTGGAGGCAAGCTGGCCGGAAGCAGAGTCCCTGGGGACAGGATTGGTGGGGAGAATATATTTGGGTCTATCTGGTTGGTTCCGGGGAAGCTGGCAATTATTGACCAAATGCTAACGTTTTGGGGAGCTGAATGCTGGCCAAGGATGTGGTCACTGTTCAGTGTTCTATATAGTCGGTCTCTTGGGAGAAACAACAATGCTAATCTTGCTCAATCTGACTTCATCTTGAGGTGGATGATTACCAGTAAATGTGTATGTGTGTGTGTGTGTGTGTGTGGTGTGTGTGGTGTGTGTATGTGTGTGTATGTGTGTGTGTGTGTGTGGTGTGTGTGGTGTGTGTATGTGTGTGTATGTGTGTGTGTGGTGTGTGTATGTGT
>JADRCD010153395.1:0-10235 GCA_019843815.1 Montemys delectorum
AGCCATCTGTAATGAGCTCTGATGCCCTCTTCTAAAGGCAGCTACAGTGTACTTATATATAATAATAAATAAATATTTTTTAATTCCTAAATTATATCAGTGATTATTAAGCTCTTTTATAGTGGAACTTCTATTAGGTCCTTTTCTGATAGTCAAAACTGTAGTGAGAACTCTGTCAGTCTTTGGTGTGTCACCAGTTACTTGCTCTTAGATAGTAACCAGACTTTCTTCTATTCACAGAACATTCCAATAGGTTGTAAAACAATTAACCAAAGGTCATAAAAAGGGAACCTACAACTTATTTTTAGGTGCTAGGACAGAAGATAAAAATTGACTGGGTTTATCTATACAAAACTTCACTAATAATGTAGTTATGGCTTTAAACCTTCAGTGACCCTGTGGAGCTGTGACAGGTGATAGATGTTTAGCCTGATAATTACTCCTAATGGATATGCATGTAAACATTCTCTGTTGTAAACTTCTATTTCAATTTATTATTTGATTTTTTGTATGAACTTGTGATGAACTCTTTAACGTGTGATCATGTATTCTGAAAGATAGTTAAGTGCTGAGGACAAAGAGTCAGAACTGAGCTGAGAAAAACTAAACAGAGAGGGAACTGAACTGAAGAAGAAGTTAGAAGTATAGGCATAGCTTTGGGAGAAAAGGCATTGAGAGTAAGAGCATTGTTGTGAAATCAGAGCAGGAAGAGAGAGCAAGATTAGAAGGAGAATGCAGAGTGGAATGTTACATTTTCAATCTATGAACATGTTTGGTGATGTGGTAAGGATGGAACTCTGTCCTTCCCAAATTCATAGGTTGATCCTGAACTTCGCGCACACACACACACATACACACACACACACACACACACACTCGAGCACACACACATACACACACATACACACATACACACACACACACATGCACACGCACACGCACATGCACACGCACACGCACGCACACTGGGTCAGTGTTTAGAAGTAAAGACTTTGGGAGATTATTATGGCATGAGGTTGCAGGCCTCTGAATGGGATTGGAGATATCAACAGAGATCTCTCATGTAAGCTACAAGAGAGATCTCTGTTCTGACATGATGGCAAAACAGAAAACTACCCTAGAGCTAAAACAGCTAGACTCTTAACTTAGAGTCCCAGACTACAAAACTAAGTCCCTTAGAATGTTCCCATGAGATGAAAACTGTCCCTCCTGCCTCTGCTAAAATGTTAGTACAAATGCTTGGATGACATGAAGGTAGTTTTTCTCCAACTTTCCCCCTAGTTCTCACATCTCTGGTGAACTGGCAAGGCACCAAAAGGTCTACAATCAAGGCAAATGGCACACTGTAGGTCTTCAAAGCCTGACTGCACAATCACTAAGGATTTTGTTCTATGCACAAGAGCACTCAGTGCAGGCGGGGAGAAGAAGCCACAACCATGATAAGTGGGAACCCATCAGAGCCCACCAGGGATGTCAGGAGCTATAGCAGCCTCTCCCTCTTCCTTCCCATTCCATCTGCAACCTACCTGCCAAGGGCAGCCACCACAGAAGCAACAGTAATAAACTCCACAAGCCAGCCAGCCACTCTGCCACCCATAAGACTACCAAGCTGGATTGGACTGGCTTGCTCAGCCCTCCACACTTCCTGGATGGTCCTTGGCTGCTGCCATGTAGTGAAGAGCCAGGGATACACAAAAAGTAGAGAGCAATACAACATGGCCCCTTGGGGTCCATGTGTACACTCTCGGGACCCCTCTGGCAGCTCTGTGAAGCCATATTGTTATGATGCAACTGAAGCAGTTGAGCAGTGAAGCTGTGGAGGTCTTCTCAGAGCAAGGTGGGCCACACACAGATGCACCTGGAGCTTGAAATCTGTCACAGAAAACAAGTTCAGAATTAGTCAATGAGTTTATTAAACAGAAAGACTCTTTTGTTCAAAAATTCAAGGGAAGCAGGATAGGGATTGGTAGCATGGTCACTTCCCAAAGTAAATGTGGGTGGAGCAAAAAGCTACACTCAACAGCCTTGCTCTTCTCTCTCCAAAGCATGGTGAACTCCTCCTCTCTTACATCGCCCTTTCCTCCAGGGACCTTCCACCCACCAATTGTCACATGGCTTTCTTTACTGACAGATCAAGAACCAATTGGGGAACAGGACCTTAGCATCCAAACTGCCCCTAAATTTCACATTTTCTGTCTAATAAAAAAATTTAAAAACTCTTCTCCCAGACATAAATTGAACAAAACCATAACAATCATGTAAATTACACAGTATGGTATACAAATGACATCCAGCCCATCATATTTGTCAATAAGATCAAGTACTCTACCATCATTCCTAACTCAAAGAATCATTACTCTGTCCCTAGATTATGTTTAGATTTTAGCCTGTAATAACATCTGCAAAACATGTTTTCTACTTTATTATTGCAGGCCGGCCAATCTCGGTTCCTCCACCCATGGGAGAAACAGGGCATTGGCGAAGAAAAAAATAACAGACGTGACACAAGGAAGTCCAGGTTCTGAATGTATTTCTCAAAACAGCATCAGACTTTTACAGTCATTACAAAAGAGAAAAGAAAAGTCTGGCAGCTCAGCGGTCGAGGTACATCTGAAGCCATCTAAAACACACTGGGTCTAAAACAGCAGCCATCTCCTCTGGACCAGTGCAGTACCCCTGGGCTCCAAGCATGCTTTGCCCTGCGTGGACCCAGCCAGAGTCCTGGGGGGTTGCGGGTGAGCCAGTCAGGAGGGTAGAGGCTCTAATCTCGAATATCGAATGCTCTGCAGTACACTGAGACACACACACACATACTTGGCTCAAGGTCCTGCCCATCCTTAGTAAAGGCCCACTATGCTAATCTTCTGGACTAGTAGAGGCATGTCCCAGGGGTCTCATTCTTCTAATCCCTGGGAATGATTCAACTGCTGTATGTGACTGAAAAGTTGACCTTGCAGTGGAATTATCAACTTCTATTCTGTAAGCGTCAATCCCCTCCCAGCCTCATTATCTCTCTAACAATGCTGGAGGCAATTAGTTTGAAGGTGCAACATTGCCAGCAAAATTCCAGGCCAGGGTTTGGCTAGGATGTTGGAACATTGGTGGAGGTCAGAGAACGTTTAATTTTGTTTAGCTACTATAGTAAATCATATCTTGGTGGGCACCTAGCATGTGAGTTCGCAAGGACATACCTGGGCTACCTCTGAGTTAGGGGTTGCAGGAGGCTGGCTTCCTTGAAGCTTTTTGCCTCATAAACTGCTGCCACGCAAAATGTACGTGGCACTCTATAACCTCTCTCTCAATGTTAAACAACTTGAGTTTGAGTATGAGATTAAAACTAGGCTTCAACCCCATCAGGATCTGAGAATGACTTAAATATTACCTGGATATATAGTGAAGAGGTGCAGGCAGCCTGCCTCCATGCTTTCTCGCCACTCACAGAGCTTCCCCTCACCCCTGATCTTTCTTGCTACTTCCTAGTCTTCAGAGAGGGCCCAGTCTGGTGCATGCCGGCTCTTTGCTGGCAGGTCCAGGCAAGAAGAAAGGGAGTCTCTCCGGACTCAGCAGAATGGCAAGTGTTGTTGGCCCAAAAGAAACACAACCAGGCTAGCTCTCGAACTAACAACTCAATTTTATGGCATCAGTCTCAGAACATAGAGGGGTAGATTTTGTGTGTGTGTGGGGGGGGGGGGGATGGCGTAGGAGGCGGGAAAGGTGACGGAGGGTATGGCGTGACTGACTGGGCCAATGGCAAAGCTCTACCTCAGCAAAAGCAGGGCAGAGTCACCCCAATATGGAAGTGACTGACTGGTCTCAAAACTCGAGCCAGGCTCAAGGCCCAAACTAGGGCCAAAATGGGGCCCAACAAGTGTGCCCTCCATTTGAGAGCTCACATGGCTCTTAGTTCTTTACTCTCCAAAGCATGCCAAACTCCATTCTTCTTCTGCCTCCTACACCAGGCAGGCAGCCATCTTAGGTCTCGGGAATAGGGAGTAGCGGTGGGCTGTGGCTGATCCTATAGGTGGGTGGTCAGAGATGTTAGAGATGTTTAGCAAGGACTAGATGCAACTGACCAAGTATGGTTAGGACAGGTGGGAGGTGTGGAGCATGTCTGCTCTGTCACAGATTTATAGAAATTAACTCACCTTAGAGATCCTGGCTGAGCCTGGAGAGGTGGCCTTAGGAGTCCTGTGTGACCACCACCCAGTGGCTGACGGCCTCCTTACCCACTCGAACCAGCCCCCTGCAACACCTCCTTCCTCTCCCTTCCCCTTCCCAACACCCCACGAGACTAGCGTTATTGTCAGCTCTGCTGCCCCTGGACAGTGAAAACTGGCTTGAAGATCCGGAGGGGGTAAGGGGGGAGGGTAAAGGGAGCTGCAGGGGGAGGAGCAAGGGCATGACATTCATTCTATAGCCAATCAAAAATGGAATATAGAAGCTGGCAAGAAGCTGGAAGGGGGGGGGGTTGTGTTTCCTTAGATTACTGGAGGTCAGTGCTCTACAATAAAAGCCATTGCCATGGGAACTTAGTGAGTTGGGTGGAAAGATTTCTAAGATAGAGTGTCAACCAGGCCAATCACAAAACCAGCAGGGGGAGCCAAACTCAACAGGCTGACAGTGGGCTCTAAGGGCAGAGTAACATAAATCCATAATAGTTTCTTTCCTCCCTTAAACCCCCTCTTTAATTCTTTTCTTTATTTTAAGGCTGTAGTATGTTTTCTTCAAACAAATGTTATGTATTAAGTTCCCATATTATGCATGAAAGCAAAGGTAAGTGGGGCAGGCACTTCCTCAATGTGAAGGCCACCAGCAGCATCGGAATCACAGGGCACTTACACAGAGGACTCACCAACGACTTCTAGCCTGGTTGTCCCCTCTGCCTTCTCAGGGGTGACCACAACCCTACATCTGTATTCTCCGCTTCCCATAGCTCGATCCTGGGCAGATGGAGTGAGGCATTGCCACATTCTTGCCCCAACAAGGACACATCTGCTCCAGGCCGGACTGCCTCTCTTTGATCTCCATAAAACTCAAACACCTGGATCTCAGATTCATCCCCATCCTTCTTCAAAGACCAGAGGACTCCCACGGTATTGAGGTCCAGCCATGGGGAGCCAGGGATTTTGCAGGGTATGGTGATGTCTTCATGTAGGAATACCATCTGAGTCTTCCCTGCCATCTCCACTTCCAGTCCACCTATGGCAATATGAGAACTCAGTTACAGGAGGTTCGTGATACCCAGTCATGGGGAAGTGATGAATAGCTTTTGTTATACAGCCTTGAACAGCCCAGAAAAGCTCTTACCTTGTTATCCCAGATAGATCCCCTAGCCCTGTCCATTCTTTACACAATTGCTTTGGCTGTTAGGGGTCTATGTGTGCATTTTAGAATCAGATAATCTGTATTTATTGAGTATGTTAGTGTGGAGGGTATATGAGAGAGAGAGAGAGACAGAGAGGGCACATGTGCCCACAGCATCTCTGTAGAGGCAGGGGACACTTTTGGAATAAGATCTTTCCTTAAGCCATTTGGGCCCCAAGGACCAATGTGAGGTCATCAGGATTAATTTGTCAGGTCACCTCAGCAGCCCCAACTTATCAGTTTCTACAAAGAAGTTTGCTAGGTTCTCATCTATGAATCTTTAGATCAATTTGGGCATTTAATAAGAATGTTACATTTTCAGTCCATGAACAAGCTTGGTGATGTGCTAAGGTATGTAAACTATAAGAGAGGGCTCTGTCTGCCATGATGGCAGAACAGAAAACTACCCTAGAGCTAAAACACTCTTAACTTAGAATCCCAGGCTATAAAACTAAGTCCCTTACTAGACTGCTGCCATGTAGGGAAGAGCCAGGACTGCACAAAAAGACATGGCAATGCAACATGGCACACTCTTGGGACCCGTCTGGTAGCTCTGTGAAGCCAGCTTGTGGAGTTTATTATTGTTGTTTCTGTGTGCTTGCCCTCGGCAGGTAGGATGCAGATGGAATGGGAAGGAAGAGGGAGAGGCTGCAGGAGCACGGGGCAGCTGGTCCCGCTACATGCCCAGTCAGTCGGCAGAGATGTTCTCTGCTCAGATCACATTCTCCAATCCTAACCCACGGACTGGGACCACCCACATTAAGGTGCATCCTTCCACTCGGATAATCTAATCTCACAGATGTACCAAAGATTTGTTTCCATGCCTATTCTAAATCCCATCAATCCTGACTTGGGGAGCTCACTCACGTAACAGCAAAGCCCAGGGGGAAAGCGTGCAGCTTGGCTTTGAAGAGCTATGGCTGGAAGCGTTTCGAGGTATCCTTCTTCATGCAGGTGCTAGGCTTGTTTTCGTGGCATTTTCTCATGTAGCCGGAGCTGGCCTTAAACTCATTGTGTAGCTGAGGATGACCCTGAATTTCTTATCCTCCTGCCTCCACCTGCCAAGTACTGGATTATAGGGGTGTATACCCTCTTTGTGTGGGACTGTGAAAGGCCACCGGTTTTCTGGTCAAGCTAGGTTTAAATCCCAGAGGCCCAGCAGATAACTCTGCAAGGGACGGGAGGCCTGTTTGCCATGCTGCCAGATACTAGGCTCCTGACACAAGGCCCCAGATCTACACCCCAAGCTCCTGGTATTGACTGGACTCCACCCCCTACAGTTACCTGGCAACAGCCAAGTAGGCCAGCCTACTATAAAAGGGGCAGCTTGCCCCCTCCTCTCTCTCTTACTCTTACTCCTGCTTCCCGCTGGCTTCTCTCTGCTTTCCCTCTCTCCACGTGGCCATGGCCAACCTCTACTTCCCTACTCTCTCTCTCTCTCTACCCTTCTACAATAAATGCCTTAAAACCATGGACTGTTTCTTCTCATCAGGATCCGCGGTGCTGGAGCAATGGAGCAGGTATTCCTCTAAAGAGCACATCTAACCTCCTGTAGGAAGGCCTCTCAGCGCTCCCAGCCATGGTCTCCACCAACCCAAGCTCTCCTCCTGCCCTTTTCCCTTCGGCCCTGGGCCAGAGCAAGCTCCACAGGCCCCACTCTGTCCTCAGCTCTTCTGCCACATTCAGTGGCAAAACCTGACATCCCTGATCTCCATGTGGCTCAAGGACCTCAGAGCCGGCTCTTCTGTGGTACCCAAAGGCGTCTGTGGTGCCCAAAAGTAGGAGACCAATTGGAGCCCAACTCCAGCATTTCCACAGGGACCTCAGACTGTGCTTTTCCACCCCGAGCGGGGTCCTGTGGCTTCTTACAGCCTGTTGCCCACCCAGCGGCTACATGGGGTGCAAACAGTCAAACTTCCCGGCATCCGCCTTTCCCAATGGCCAGAGCCCTGGGCCAGACGCGGGACCCCCCATTTTTAACCCACACCTTTGGGCAGCACTGGAGGTCAAGTTCAACCTTGTAAACTTGCTAGGCAAGCACACTAACAGCTAAGCTGCATTTCTCAGCCCTCTAAGAGCCTCTCTGAACACTTGAGTGTGTCATGAATGGTGTGTTGTACAACCTTTGCACTATTGACAATCCACCAGACAGAAAGTTACTTCCCACAGGGTCCAGTGCTCTGCCCCATGGAGAGAACAGGACAAGCCAGCACTTTCAAATGCCCTAAGGGGTTGAACCAACACCCGGGCTGACCCTTGAGCAACACCATGATGCTGCCACATGATAGCCATTTTTGCAGAGGGACAGAGCCCACTGATATTTAATTGTCTCTCGAGCTTTTAGCCTTTATACTGCATCAATTAAAAGCCCCACTAATATTTAAGGGTGGTTTTATTGCAGTGTCATGTGGAGAGCTAGGATGGATATCCACATCCATACACTGTATAGGGATTATGTCTCATCTGTCCCAGAGGCTCACGAGGCTCCCCATCCCTGTGCAGCAAGCAAACCCACATGATGGTCTGTGTCAAGTGGCCAGTTGACACAGACACACACACAGATGGACAGACACCCCTCCCCAAGAAGTGAAACACTTTTGAAGTCCCTCTGGCTTCTCTGGGATACAGAACGTACATCCCAGGGAACACAGTGAGCTGAGCTCAGCCACAGGTTGGCTGTGTCTCAGTCCCCACAGGCTCTGTCACTGGGGCTGAACGTCCACTCACTCTGTGTGTACCCCGCACTATGCCAAGCCCCCGAAGAACTGTATCTGAGAGAAGTTACAACACAAACGAGTGGCCGGCTTTATTCATCCAGCTCTTGACAGATCGTTCTGGACAGATGTTGCTGCAGCTTCCAGCACGGGCCTCGAGTGTACAGGGTAGTTTGGGGAAAGTCTAGAAGGCATGGCAGACAAGTGCACTGCTTCCTGGACTTGCAAACGAATGTGGAAGGTTGGAATTATGTTCTCACGCCACCAGCTCAGCTTAAATACTTCTCTGACAAAAATAATAATAATAAATTATCTTCAACTCAGAAAATAAATTGTGTTCAGCAGGGTGACAGGAGGGTCCATTCGTCGAATTGCACCACAGGGCTACACAGGAGAGGACAGACAGGCAGGACACCAACACAGGGGTCACAGGGCCCAGGGCCTGCCTGAAGTGAATGAGCATGTGCCTTTGTCCCCAGGCAGGTGGCAGCCCTGGCTGTGTCATCCGTAGGAGACGGGGCCTCCTTCCTCCTCACGTGCGCCTGGTCTTCTGTTTCTTGGTTTGTCTCTTCATGTCTTCTGAGCCGCTGCTGTCAGAGGCTGCTTGGCCAAGAGCTCTGACTCCCTGAAGACGACTCGTCAGCTGAAGCAGCAAAGGAATGAGCTGGAATGAGAGTGACCATGAGCACCAGGAAGATATCGTGCATCTCCTTATTGTTACCCCGTGCATCTACTTATGGGCACCCCGTGCCTGCAGAAGGCTGGCAGGAAGGTTTTATACAGAGGCTGTAACTTTCTACGGGCAACCCCTCCCTAAGGATTAGAAATGACATCACTGGAGTTAACACCCTGAAAGAAGATGTAGGAAGCTGCCTGGTCCCCTCCAACCTTAACCGTCTACAACTTCTGTAATACCGGGCACCCTCCCATGGCCTGCCTCCTGACCCCCGCCTTCCCATGAGGCCTTGGCTTCCCTACCTTGTCATGGTTGTAGCCCGCCAACAGGAGCAGCAGCGTCAGGGGCAGGGCAATATAGGACCCCTGTGCAATGTCTTGCTCAGGTAGCTTCCTCTGCAACGAGACAGCCTAAGTTCTCACTCACTCATCAACCACTGTCATCCAGAGCTTCAACCCACTCAGCCACCCACACTGGCACCCAAGGTTACCCAGAATCCCCTGATATCCAAAAACACATGAACGGGTGTGCGGGTGTGAACCACCTGAGTCCTCCTAACCCCCGAGACTCAGACCTGGAATTCAGGCACAAGGAGACTCCAGTGGCTTAGGATTCTCCCCTACTATCACAAATAAACTCACTCTGGCTGAGGATGACCTTGAACCCAACCTCCTGAGTGCTGAGATGCCTGGTTGACGTGTGCTGGGGATGCAGCTCAGAGCTCTGTGTGTGCTAGACAAGGGCTCTACCACAGAGCTCCATCCCTGGCTCTGCACATCCTCGACTCAGCAACTCCCCTGTCAGTTCCAAAGACAGACTGACAAACACTCAAAAGCTCGAATGCCAGAGCTAAAAGCCAGCAGCAAGCTGCGTGTTTGCCACCTGGGAATGAGCTGGATACACCGCGCTATGTGGTTACGACACCGCCTGCCCCAAATTCCTCTGTTGAGGCCTTTCACATTTGAAATCCAGATGACATACTGACACAAGGGTCTGGGGACACTACTCTTAGAGGTGAGTAAGCAATGAGAGAAGTTCCTTTGTGAACGGGGTCAGTGCCCTTTTAAGTCAGGCTGAGAGGAACTGGTTCAGCCACCTGTGGTGTGAGGCACAGCTATGGGTGCCACTGATGGAGCTGAGCACTCACTCACTGTATCTGCCAGTGAGAGCTCCAATCCCAGGCACTAGAACCACGAGGAACAGCTGCTGCTTGTAAGGAACCTGCTCTAAAGTGGATTTCTTAGCAGCCTGAACAGACTGAGACACGTGGTGTCTCCATACGAGAACAGCACAGCTACCTCCGGAGTCTAGCGCTCCACGGACATCTCAAAGAAACGTATATTAAATTCTTACTTGTCCCAGAAGCAATGAGCAACTGTGGCTGCAAAATAAGGCTTTTCTTTTTCTAAAAGAATGTTTTACATTGTGTGTGTGTGTGTCTGTGTGTGTGTGTGTCTGTGTGTGTGTGTGTGTGTGTGTGT
>JADRCD010153404.1:0-40685 GCA_019843815.1 Montemys delectorum
TTATTATTATTATTATTATTATTATTATTATTATTATTTAATCTTTGTTTATAGTCCAGCCTTTCCAGTCTGCCCCCTTACTGCTCCCCATCCAATACCTCCTCACTCCATCTCCAAGAGGACGTTCCCACCCCATCAGACTACCCAACTCCATGGGGCCTTAAGTCTCTCCAGAGTTAGGTGCATCTTCTGCCACTGAGGGTAGACCAGGCAGTTCCCTGCTGTATATGTGTCAGGGGCCTCATATCAGCTGGCATATACTGCCTGGTTGGTGGCTCAGTGTCCAAGAGGTCTTGGGAGTCCAGGTTAGTTGAGACTGCTGGTCTCCTGATAGGGGTACCCTCCTCCTCAGCTTCTTCCAACATTTCCCTAATTGAAATACAGGGGTTCCCAGCTTCAGTCCATTGGTTGGGTGTAAGTATTTGTACCTGACGCTTTCAGCTGCTTTTTGGGTCTCTCTGAGGACAACTACACCAGGCTCCTGTCTTTAAGTACACCATAGCATTTAAAGAGAGTGTCAGCCTCTAGATCCTGAGCTGGATCCCAATCTGGGTCTGTCACTGAACCTCCTCTTCCTTGGGCTCTTTTCATTTTTGTCCTTGCAATTCCCCTAGATAGGAACAATTCTGGTTCAGAGTTCCTGACACGGATGGCAACCCTAGCCCTCCACTTGATGCCCTGTCTATCCACTGGAGACAAATTCTACAAGCTTCTGCTCTCCATTGTAGAGCATCTCCTCTAAGGTCCCTCCATTTGAGAAGAGTCTCTCACCTCCCAGGTCTCTGGTACATTCTAGAGGATCCTCCCACCTCCTACCACCTGAGGTGTTTTCATTTTTCTACTGGCTCTCAGAGATTGAGTCCTATCCCCACCACCACCAAATACCTGATCATGTTCCCTTTTCCTCTCCCTGTCCGTGCTCACCCCGAGGTCCCTCCCTCTGCCTGCCCTCCTCACCCTTGATTGCTTTCTTACCCTCCCAATGGGACTTTGAGTCATCCTCACTTGGGCACTTTTTGGCTTGGTAACCTTCATGAGTTCTGTGGATTATATCCTGGGTACTTAGTACTTTTTTGACTAATATCCACTTATAGAATACATACTATGAATGTCTTTTGGGGCCTGAGTTACCTCACTCAGTGTGATATTACTTCGTATATTTGCCTGTAAAACTCATGATGTCTTCGTTCTAAAACCAAAACAGCAAATCAAAAAGTAGAAAAAGAAGAAATATTACCCAATTCATTCTATGAAGCCACAATTACCCTGATACCTAAACCACAGAAAGACCCAACAAAGAAAGAAAACTTCAGACCAATTTCCCTTATGAATATCAATGCAAAAGTACTGAATAAAATTCTCCCAAACTGAAACCAAGAACACATCAAAACAATCATCCATCCTGATCAAGTAAGCTTCATCCCAGGGATGCAAGAAATGGTTCAATATATGGAAATCCATAAATGTGATACACTATATAAACAAACTTAAAGAAAAAAATTGCATGATTATTTCACTTGATTCTGAGAAAGCATTTGATAAAACTCAACACCTTGCCATGGTAAAAGTCTTGAAAAGATCAGGAATTCAAGGCCCATACCTTTTTAGTAAAAGCAATATTGAGCAAACCAGTAGCTGAAGTAATAAAATGAAAAACAGAGTTCCAGAGATGTAGAAATAAAGTTTCAAAGTAAAATAAGATAGCCATATTCCAGCTCTTGGAAGCAGCAGCTTCAGACACTGAGAAATTGTGTTTCAGAGATAGCCAAGGATATGTTGTAAAAACAAAATTCTGGTGGTCAGAATGTTGAGACAGAATGACCAGGCCATTCTGACTAAGCTAAGTAAGGCCAAAACTAAAATAACTAGTGGTGGCAATGTCTTGAAGGTCTATGAAAACAAGATTAGCTATTCTTGAAAGAACCCCCCCCCAACCCCTCCTGTAGTGAATATCGAAAAAGACCACAAACTGTCACCCTGACTTTGCTAATGACAATTCCCCCTACCACCTAGTTACTCAGCCCCTTCCCAGGGACTTTTCAAGGCCAGGTCCAAAGCTGGATAGGGAAGTTGGTTCACTAAGCCAAGAACAGCCCCCTGAGCAAGCCAACCAATGCCTGATGAGATCCTTTGTCCAGTGTTCCACCAACCAGAGTAATCCAGCTAACCTGTTACTGAAATTTGCCCTCTGTAAAGTATAAAGGATGTGTGCTTTCTGAGTTTGGGGTTGACCTTCCTGTGAGGGTGGGCAACCCCAAGTATGTGGATCAATAAACCTCATGTTATTTGCATGAGGCTCCCTGTGTTGAGCCAAGATTACTACATAGCCAACATAAAACTAAATGGAGAGAAACTTGAACCAATACCACTAAAATCAGAGACTATAGAAGGCTGCCTATTCTCTTCTTACCTACTCAATATAGTACTTTAAGTCCTAGCCAGAGCAATTAGAAAACAAAAGGAAGTCAAAGGGATACAAATTGGAAAAGAAGAAGTCAAAATATCACTATTTGCAGATGATATAATAGTATACTTAAGTGACCCCAAAAATTCCACCAGAGTGCTCCTAAACCTGATAAACAATTTTAGCAAAGTGGCTGGATATAAAATTAAGTCAAACAAATCAGCAGCCTTCTTCTATACAAAGGATAAACAGGCTGAGAAAGAAATGAAGGAAAGGACACCTTTCACATAGTCACAAACAATATAAAATATCTTGGTGTGACTCTAACTAAGCAAGTGAAAGATCTGTATGACTAGAACTTCAAATCTCTGAAGAAAGAAATTAAAGAAGATCTCAGGAGATGGAAAGATCTCCCATGCTCATGGATTGGCAGGATTAATATAGTAAAACTGGCCATCTTGATTAAATAATCTACAGGTTCAATGAAATCCTCAACAAAATTCCAATTAAATTCTTCATAGAGTTAGAAAGAGCAATTTCCAAATTCATTTGGAATAACAAAAAACTCACAATAGTGAAAACTATTCTCAACAATGAAAGAACTTTAGGGGATTCACCATCCCTGAACTCAAGCTGTATTACAGAGCAATAGTGACAAAAACTACATGGTATTGGTAGAGAGAAAAGCAGGTGATTCAATGAAATAGAACTGAAGACCCAGAAATTAGCCCACACACCTATGGTCACTGAATCTTTGACAAAGGAGCTAAAACCATCCAGTAGAAAATAAGCAGTATTTTCAATAAATGCTGCTGGTTTAACTGGCTGTTAGCATGTACAAGAATGCAAACTGACCCAATCTTATCTCCTTGTACAAAGTCCAAGTGGATCAAGGACCTCTACATAAAACCAGATACACTGAAACTAATAGAAAAGAAAGTGGGGGAGAGCCTCAAATACTTGGGCACAGGGGGAAAGTTGCTGAATAGAAAACTAATGACTTATGTTCTAAGATCAAGAATTGACAAATGAGTCCTCATAAAATTGCAAGGTCTCTTTTGTAAGACAAAGGACACTGTCAATAGGACAAAAGGGCAATCAAGAGATTGGGAAAAGATCTTTACCAATCCTACAGCTGATAAAGGGCTAATATCCAATATATACAAAGAACTCAAGAAGTTAGACTCCAGAGAACCAAATAACCCTATCCAAAAAAAAAGGGGGTCTACACAGCTAAACAAAGAATTTTCAACTAAGTAGTCTAGAATGACCAAGAACCACCTAAAGAAATATTCAAGATACTTAGTCATCAGGGAAATGCAAACCCTGAGATTCCACCTCACACCAGTCAGAATGACTAAGATCACAACTGAGGTGACAGAAGATGCTGGCAAGGATGTAGAGAAAGAGGAACACTCCTCCAATGTTGGTGGGATTGCCAGCTGGTACAGTCAAACTGGAAATCAGTCTGGCAATTCCTCAGAAAATTGGATATAGTACTACCTAAAGACCCAGCTATACCAATCCTGGGCATATTCCCAAAAGATGCTCCAAGGACGCATGCTCCACTATGTGTATAGAACCCTTATTTACAATATCCTGAAGCTGGAAAGAACCCAGATATACTTTAACAGAGGAATAGATACAGAAAATATGGTACATTTATGCAACGGAGTGCTACTCAGCAATTAAAAGCAATGACTTTATGAAATTCTTAGGCAAATGGATGGAACTAGAAGATATCACCCTGAGGGAGGTAACCCAATCACAAAAGAACACACATGGTATGCACTCACTGATAAGTCCATATTAGCCCAAAATCCCAGAATACCCAAGGTACAATTCACAGACCACATGAAGCTCAAGAAGATGGAAGACCAAAATGTTGATACTTCAGTCCTTCTTAGAAGAGAGAACAAAATACTCCTGGGTGGTAGATAATGGGAGAGACTTGGGAAGAAGAGAGTAAGGTTGGGGAGAGGGGAAGGGGGGACAGGATCATGTATGGAAGGAGATGGGAATGATATACAGAGGGTCACAAATTTGCACAGAGGTGTGTAGCAATGAGGGATGGAGAACTTGGCTAAGCCACCAGCAAGGCTCAGATGCCAGGAAAACAAGAGGCTCAAAGGACCCAATAGTCATAAGATTAGCTGAAATACACAACAAAGGGGAGGTAGAACTGTAGAGACCATAGCCAGAGGTTAGTCAAGGCCCCCAGTTGTGGAATGGGGCCACGCACTCATCTCTAAATTTTTAACCCAGAATGGCTCCTGTCTAAAGGAAACATGGGGACAAAGTTTAGAGCAGAAACTAAAGGAAAGGCCATCCAGAGACAGCCCCACCTGGGGATACATCCCATATACAAACACCAAATCAAGACACTATTGCTGATTCCAAGAGGTGCTTGCTGACAGGAGCCTGTTATAGCTGTCTCCTGAGAGGCTGTTCCAGAGCCTGACAAATGCAGAGGTGGATGTTCACAACCAATGATTGAAATGAGCACAGGGATCCCAATGGAGAAGTTAGACAAAGGAATGAAGGAGCTGTAGGGGTTTGCAGCTCCATAGAAAAAACAACAATATCAACCAACCAGACACCCCTCTCAGAGTTCCCAGGGAATAAACCACCAATCAAAGAGTACACATGGGGGGATCCATGGCTCCAGCTGCATATGTAGTTGAGGATAACATTGTCTACCATCAGTAGGAGGAGAGGCCCTTGTTCTGGTGAAGGCTAGAAACAAACCAGATGTCTCACAACAAAATAATGGATACAGAAAATGGGGTCGATTTACACAAAGGAATTTCTTAGATGCCAGGAATCCATCTATGTGCTCAACTTTGTGATCACATACACAGATGCAGAAATAGCCATTTTATCTGTACAACAATGTTTAGATACTGCAATTCAATCACCTAAAACACTGTTTAGAGCATAACATCACTAACTCGAAGGAAAACATAAAGCTTTTGGACTGGCATGGTTGTATGTTGTATGTTATATGTTGTCTGTTGTAAACAGCTTCTCTTATCACTCCCTCAAGAAACACAGCCTTACTCCTTCCTGCTATGGATTCTTCCATTCTAACCTATGATGCAGAAAGGTTTCAATTTTATCTCCTTTTTCCTTGGTAATTGGCACTCAATTTAAAACTTTGTTTTCTTTTTTAAAACTGGAAAAAGGCTGAGGACATGGTTCTGTGTGTAACATGCGTGCTGCTGAGGGGTGAGGACAAGAGTTTGGATCCAGTCTGCAATCCTAACTCTTTAAAAGCAGAAGCAATGGGTACCCAGAGGAAGATAACTAATTAGACTAGCCAAATAAGTAAGGTCGGGTTTCACTTTAGAGACTCTGGCTCAATATATGAGGTAGAGAGCAGCACAGTAAGATACCGAATGTCAACCTTTGTCTTCCACATGACAACTTGCAATTGGGATTGGTCTTTGGAGACAGTGTCAAAATTTAATCAAATTTTAGCAAAAAGTAGACAGAATTGTTTAGCACGGGAACTGCATCAACATAGCAACAGAATCAAACATGTTATAAGGAAAGATTAGTGTCTCATAGGAGAGAATTGAGCACATCTTAGCATGTTTAATCTCTGAAATTTTCTTCGTAAGGTAATGAATCCTTGGATTATTTAGTCAGTTTCTTTTGGCTTATATCATATTGTAGAACAATTACCTGCATTGCAAATTCAGAGGAAAGGATAGTTGAAAAGCAAATACCAAAAAGATTACAATTAGATTCACTGCAAGAGAAAACAAATGGGAAAAATGATAGAATCACATATCTATACCCATATCAATATAGATATTTAAAATTGGGAACACATACTACACTGTCACTAGGCTAGTACTTCTGTTTCTTTTACATTGGTTTCAAGTTAAAGTTAAGAAGTTTGGATTCCCCAACTGCCTCTGCTTCCACCTTCATAAGACCTGCAAAGCCTGAACTATATAGATAAACTTCCCTTCCCCCATCTTCCATGCTTATTCTAGAGCAAGCTAAACTGTCCTGAGCAGCCTCTTTTCCCGGGGGACCTCCATTTTCACCCCACCTCTCCACTCAACATCATCAGACCTGCCGAGCCTGAATCATGCAGGTAAGGTTCACTTCTGCCAACCATCTTCTCTGCCCCCTGAGTCCTGTGGGCCCTCCAAGCTGCTCTGATCAGCCTGCTACCCCAGGTAAACATCCATTCTCCCACAGTCTATCTCCCACCTTCATTGGATCGATGGATCCTGAATCATGCAGACCCTCAGATCTGGAACTAGATATTCCAGGTATACCTATCAGAAGTCATCCACACATGAAGCATTAAGGTTAACCCCCACCTTAATTCCTAATACTACAGGAATATACAGGGACCAAAGCCATCCAGGTGGCTGAAGGTCAAAAAAACAAACAAAAAAATTAACAAAAGCCAGGGCAATGTGACACCTTCAGAGAACAGGTACCTATCTATACAAGAGATTTCAAAATGCCACTCTCATCAATTGACAGGTTATTCAGACAAAACTAAATAGAGAAATAATGAATCTAATACACATTATAAATCAAATGGCCCTAATAGATATTTATAGAATATTTCCCACAAACACATAAAAATAGACCTTCTATTTAGCATCTTATAGATTCTTCTCCAAAATTGACCATAAATAGTTGGTTAAAAAGCAAGCCTCAACAGATACAAGAAAATTGAAATAATGCATTGTATGTTATCCCACTATCATAGATTAAACCTGGTATTTTAATACCAGGGTCAGCAAAAGCAGAAACACTAGAAAGCCTACACACTCATGGAAGTTGAACAACTTTCTACTCAATGATCTCTGGGTCAGGGAAGTAATAAAGAAATTAAAGATTTTCTAAAATTCAAAGAACATGAAGGCACAATGTAGCCAAACTTATGGGACACAATGACAGCTGTGGGAATAGGAAAGCTTATAGCACTGAGTACCTCCATAAAATTAGAAAGTTCTCATACTGGCGACTTAAAAGTACACCTGAAAGCCCTGAAAAGTAGAATCAAGTGCACCAAAGAGGATTAGAATGCAGGAAATAATCAAAATCAGGGCTGATGTCAATCAGAAACAAAGAAAACAATGTACAGAATCAAGGAAACAAATAGCTAGTTCTTTGAGGAAATCAACAAAATTGACAAACTCTTCGCCAAAATACCAAGAGACAAAGAGATAGTATCCTAGCAAACAAAATCATAAATGAAAAGGAGACATAATGACAGACACTGCAGAAATTTAAAGAATAATTGTCTTTTTTTCTTATGTTTATAATTATATTGTACGACCTTTATAATCTTTTCTTCTCACTCTTGTCTATCATTCCCAAGGAATTCCTAATCTATTTTCTGTCAGCATAAATTATTTGCATTTTTGAACTTTATGTAAATGCTGTCTTGTACTGTATTCCAAGTTTGCCCTGATTTTTTTTCTCTCTCACAATAACCAGTTATTTTAAGATTCACCACTGTCTTTGCTTTTATCAACAGTATGTTCTTTTTTAAAAAACAAATTATTATTTTTTTACTTATTCAGTTTATATCACACCCACTGCCATCCTCTCAGTCATCCCCTCCCACAACCCTTTACCCATTCCTCTACCCTTTCCCTCTAAGCAGTTGCCACACCCTTGGGTGCCCCTTACCCTAGCACTGCAAGTCTCTGCAAGGCTAGGAGGTTTCTTTTCCCCTAAAGCCAGACAAGGAAGCCCAGCTAGTAGAACATATCCCACATACAAGCAACAGATTTTGGAATAGCCCCTGCTCCAGCTGTTCAGGATCCAGTAAAGGTCAAGCTAGACATCTGCTACTTGTGTGTGTGGAGGCCTAGATCTAGCCTGTTTATGTTCTTTGGTTGGAGGTTCAGTTTCTGAAAGGAACAAGGATACAGTTTAGTTGATTCTGTTGGTCTTCCTGTTTAGCTCCTACCCCCTTAGGAGATTCAATCCTTCCTTCTATTCTTCCATAAGTGTCTCCAAGTTCCACACACTGTTTGGGCTTGGGTATATACATCTGTTTTAGTAAGCTGCTGGGTGAAGCCTCTCAGAGAATAGCCATGTCTGCCGGCTCCTGTCTGCAAGCACAACAAAAGATCATTAATCATGTTAATGATTAATTAATTGATTGATTGATCAATTGATTAATAGAATTAATTGATTAATTAGCCCACATGATTAATTCTAGCCCACATGATCATGGGCTAGAATTGGTGCAAGCCCATGGGATGGGTCTCAAGTTGGGCTAGCTAAAAGTTGGCCATTCACACAGTATCTGTTCCGTCCCGCTTGCCTGAATTTCTTGTAGACATGATAAATTTTGGGTTGAAAGTTTTTTGAGAGGGTTGGTGTTTCTATAGTTCCACTGGGGATCCTGTGTACATACAGGAGATGGTTTCTTCAGGTTCCATATCCCCAATGTAGTGAGTCACAGCTAAAGTCACCCCATTGATTCATGGGTGCCTGCTTTATCCCAAGTCTCTGCCTCATCCTGGAGATGCTACCCACCTACTCAACACTATCACTTCCAGATTTCCACTAATTTTCATGGCCATCAGAGCAATCCCTCCTGACCTTCCCCATACATGATCACGAATATTCAATTTCCTTCCTTGCTCGGCACTCTCTCCATGTTCCCTTTGTCCATCTGCCTCTTATGACTATTTTATTCCCCCTTCTAAGTGAGATTCAAGGTTCTTTGCTTGGTCCTTCATTTATTATTTAGCTTCTTTGGGTCTGTGAAATGTAACATAGTATGTGTATTTTACGACTAATATCCATTTATAAGTGAGTGCATACCATGCATTGGAACTGTATTACCTCACTCAGCATGATATTCTCAAGTTCCAGCCATTTGTCTGCTAAATTCATTATGTCTTGGTTTTTAACAGCTGTGTAGTAGTTTATTGTATAGAGATGCACCACACATATTTCTTTATTCTTCAGTTGAGGGATATTTAGGCTGATTCCAGTTTCTGGCTATTATGAATAAAGCTACTATGAATATAGTTGAGCAAACATTTTTTTGAGATGTTGGGGGACCTTTTGGGTATAAGCCTAGGCATGGTATAGTTGTGTCTTGAGGTAAAACTCTTTCCAGTTTTGTAAGAAACTGTCAAATTGATTTTCAATGTGGTTTTACAAGTATGTACTCCAACCAGCAGTAGAACAGTGTTTCCCTTGCTCCACATCCTCACCAACACGTGCTACCTCTTGAGTGTTTGATTTTACCCACTCTGACAGGTATAAAATGGAACCTCATAGTTATTTTGATTGGCATTTTCCTAATGACTTAGGGTCTTTGAATGTTTCTTTAATTGCTTCTCAGCCATTTAGAGATTCAGTCACTAAAAGTCTCCCAACCAATAAAATCTAAGGACCATATGGTTTCAGTGCAGAATTCTACCAGTCTTTAAAAGGAGACCTACTAACAAACTCCTAAAACTGTTCCACAAAATAGAAACAGAAGCACTGCCAAACTCATTTTATGAAGTCACAGTCATGCTGACCAAACCACGAGAGAGAGAGAGAAAGAGAGAGAAAAGAGAGAAAGAACATCAGACAGAATTTTTTATGAACATCACTGCAAAAGTACTCAACAAAATTTGCAAGCCAAATCCAGAAACACATCAAAAATATCACCCAAAATGATCAAGTGTGTTTAATTCCAGGAATGCAGGGATGGCTCAATATATATGAAAATCTATCAACTTAATCCATCATATAAACAAACTGAAAGAAATAAAAGCACATGATTATCTCATTAAATGCAGAAAACATACTTGAAAAATCCCATGCCCCTTCATGTTAAAAAGGTTAGAAAAGTCAAGGATACAAGGAACATGCCTAAACACAAAGAAGGCAATGTACAGCAAGTCAATAGCCAACATCAAGCTAAATGAAGAGAAATGTAAAGCAATATTACTAAAACCAGGGGCAAGACAAGCCTGCCAACATTCTCCCTATCTACTCAATATAGTACTTAAAGTACTAGCCAAAGCAATAAGACAAACTAAAGATCAGGGGATAAAAATTGGAAAAGAAGTCAAAGTATTATTATTTGCAGATGACATGATGCTATACATAAGTGACCCCAAAAATTCTACCCGAGAACTCCTACAGCTGGCAAACAGCTTCAGTAAAGTGGCTGGATGCAAAATTAACTCAAGGAAATCAGTAGCTGTCCTTTATACAAAAGATAAATGAGCCAAGAAAGAAAATAAGGAAACAACAATCTTTACAAAGCAACAAACAATAAAAACTTTCTTGGTGTAACTCTAACCACTCACATGAAAGATCTGTATGACAAAAACAGTGTTATACAAAAAAAATGCCTGAAGAAAGAAAATGAACAAGATACCAGAAGATGGAAAGATCTCCCAGACTTAGATAGGTAGGATTAACACAATGAAAAATGGCAATCTTACCAAAAGCAAACTACAGTTTCAATGCAATCCCCCTTGAAATTCCAACACAATTTTTTATAGACCTTGAAAGCACAATTCTGAACTTCATATTGAAAAACAAAAATCTGAAATAAAAAGTAAAAGAACTTTGGGAGGAATCACCATCCCTGACCTCTAACTGTATTACAGAGCAATACAGAGTAAAACACGCACAGTATTCATACAGAAGCAGACAGATTGATCAATGGAATAGAATAAAAGACCTAGAAGTAAACCCAGAAACTTATGGGCACTTGATTTTTTGATAAAAAAGCCAAAATCACACAATGGAAAAATAAAAGCATCTTCAATTAGTAGTGTTGGTCCAAGTGGATGCATACATTTAGAAGAATAAAAATAGCTCTATACTTATCACCCTGCACAAAACTCAAGTCCAAGTAGATCAAAGACCTCAACATTAAACCTCATAAACTAAATCTCATAGAAGAGAAAGTGGGAAATACCCTTGAAGGCATTGGTAAAGGAAACAAGTTCCTGAACAGAACAACAATGGCTCATGCTTTAAGATCAATGATCCATAAATGGGACCTCATGAAACTGCAAAGCTCCTGTAAGGAAAAGAACACTGTCAATAAGACAAAATGACAGCCTACATATTGTGTAACAATCTTTATCATCCCTACATCTGACAGAGGACTAATATCTAAAATTTATAAATAACTCAAGAAGTTAAATATCATCAACCCCAGTAATCCAATTAAAAAACAGGGCACAGAGCTAAACAGAGAATTCTCTACAGAGGAATCTCAAACTAATTCTTTGAATTCTGTTAAGTGTGTTAGAGAAACAAAGAAATATTCAAAGTCATTAGTCATCAGGAAAATGCAAATCAAAAAACTCTAAGGTTCCATCTTATACCTACCTGAATATCTTTGATCAAACACTCAAGTGATAGCACATGCTGGTGAGGATGTGGAATAATTTTTGTTGGGTGTTCAAACTTGTATAACCACTTTGGAGATCAGCTTCACAGTTTCTCAGAAAATTGGGAATAGTTCTACCTCAAGACTCAGCTATACCATGCCTAGGCATATACCCAAAAGATACTCCAACATCTCAAAAAGATGTTTATATAACTATGTTTATAGAAGGTTGAGTCCATTTTTGTTGTATCCAGAAATTGCAAACAACAAAATTGTCCCCAAATTGAAGAATCAATAAACAAATGTGTATGGTACACATACAAAATGAAATAATATTCACCTACTAAAATCCAAGACTTCATGAATTTTTCAGGTAAATAGATAGATCTTGAGAATGCAATCCTCAATGTGGAAGCCCAGTCACAAAAATACATGCACGCTATACATTCACTTATTAGTGGATATTAGCCTAT
Source organism: Montemys delectorum (assembly GCA_019843815.1). Lineage (NCBI taxonomy): Eukaryota > Metazoa > Chordata > Mammalia > Rodentia > Muridae > Montemys > Montemys delectorum. The sequence continues at coordinate 12,227 of JADRCD010153404.1, forward strand.
AAATTACAACATGCATATGCTACACTCTATAGTACCAAGGAGGCTGGACAGGAAGGAAGTCACAATCATAGATGCTTGAGCCTCACTTGGAAGTGGGGATAGAATGGTTGTGGAAGACAACTGGAGGGAGAATATTGCAGGAATATTCAAAAAATCAATCCACCCCAAAAATTCTCCACTGGAGCAATGCCAGTACCGTCCAGTCACAACACTATGTCCTGGTAGGTTCTTGTTGTTTTCTCCCAGCTAGCAGCAACATCTCACTCACATGCAATGCTTTACACACCCCCACAATCTAGCCCCTAGTACCTAGTAAAGCATGACTCTTAAGGCTTAATTATATAATCAGGTTTATATAATAATAAGATCACAATTACAAGATGCCAATATGATTATTTGAGTACCAAATGATAAAGACAATATTTTGACTGAATTAATCTGTTTTGGAAAAACCTTAGCTTGGTTGTTATAACCATGCGGGGTCTGAATCATCATCTTCCTCTGTCTCCATGATGAAGATCCTCCCCTTCCTGCTGTCCTTTTTTTCCTCCTCCACTTCTAGCTCCACTTCTCTATTCCTGTCCAATCATAGACCTGTCACTGCCCTAATGTGACTGGACAGAGAAAATGCTGCAACATTTCACCCTTTATGTTCAATTAAAACAAAAACAAAACAAAACCAACCAAGCAAGCAAACAAACAAAAAAACTTTCTTTCAAAGTATAAATTGAACATAACTATTAAATATATTGTAAATTATCTGGTATAGATAGATCTAGCATCCAGTCCAACATTTCTGTCAATAAAATTGAACACTATCTTTTATCCTAACTTGAAAGACAAAAACTTTGCACCTGGCTACGTCTTCGCTTAGATTGGATGCCATCTGAAAACCATCCTCTCAAAAGTAAAAAGCTGGGCTGGCTAGGGGACTATGTAGTTTTTCAACTCCATCAGAAATCCAAGAATGACTGAATAATTGAGAATATATAGGAAGCCTAATGCAGCTTCCAAAAATTTAGCCAATTGATAGAGACACCTGGACACCTGGACAGTCCTTACTTTAAAATGTTGGAGCATCAGTCTTCAGCCTTCTGGCCCATGAATATCTGACAGACAAGAAAAACAGGAATATTAAGGACTCACTTACTCTGTCTCAGCAGGTTTAAGCTGTCCTAAGCCTGTATGTGTGTCCTTTTTTAGACAGTATTGTCTGTAGATGAGGAGGCAATTTTTGCCTAGTGGCTGTCTCACAACTGGAGCAACTCCAATTATGCTCTATTTCTTTGAATCTAAGACAGGGAAAGCTGTCAGGAGCAGAGTAGTCTCAACAAGTGAATAAATAATATTAAACATCACATTCTGTGGATTTGTGATGTTTTTGAAAACCAACTATCTATGTAAATTATTCTGGACTGCTGTCTGTTAACTATTCTCAGCTAGTTTTAGTTATAATCTTGAAATCACTCTAACAATAAACTCAGAGCCATGAATTTGTTATTTGGCCCTAAACTTACAGGCCTAAACAACTCAGATCTGTTTATAATAACAGCAAAAGAAAGACTGGGTCTAAGCCCTGTACTTTTAATTTTTCAGTATCAATAAAAGACATTTATATCAATGATAACCTTGATTTTGCATCAAAATAGAATCTGTACCAAATAAGAATGTATGACTTTAACTTAGTAACAATTACAAGGTTTTCTATCAAATGAGATTATGGCTATACAATCAATTCTAGCTACTTCCTCTCTGTTTCAAATATGATTATTTCTACATTTTCTAGTAAGATAACCTATTAATAACCTTCTCCAGCCCCAAAGCTGGACATGGCCATTGAGATATTCTGAAGGGGAGTGTGTGGAAGGAACAAAATTAATTAATCTCTAATGTCTCTGGATCCAGCTGAAGTTCAGGACATCATGAGTTTAAGCAAGCCAGTTCAGTATGTTTGAAGAGGAAATTGACCAAAGCTGTATATTCTGTCATATATAAATCTCAAAACAAAATTTAATATCATCAAAATATATTTTTTGTTTGTGTCTCTGAAATCTAGTCCTCTGGAGGTCTCCCTTTGTCATATCTGATACATATAACTCTGGAAGGTGTCAATGCCTCAATCACCTTTTCCAAAAACACAAAAACAAACCTTTTCCCCAAATCAGCATAACTTTGAGCCAGTAACCAGAAAAAAACCTTCATTTTGACCTCTCTCCCAGACGAATAATATAACCATAAAACTCAACATCACACCTATTTTGAAAATTAAAACAATGTAAAGCAAATGAAATAACTAAAATATTGTATGAGCCTTAATTAGGACAATTCTACCTAGCCAAGTAGGAAAAAACACCTAAAATTCCCATGTAGGCCATTTTAGAAAGAATATGAGTTTCCTCTGGCTAAGTAACCAAGTTATATTATTTGTTTGGCTCTGTCTAGAGCCCCAGACTTTAATTAATATCTGTAAAAGCAGGCAATGTTTAGCACTGTACTCTCTACTCTGGAGTCAGTGATTACTATTCCTTATCTTGATTCCAAACATGGGTGAAACTTTCCATGTGACTTGGACAAACTCTGAATATTAATCGACTTTAAAAGTAAATAATCTCAATGTCAAATTCATAGTCTAAATCCTCTGTTCTCAGAGTTGAATAACTCAATTTTTACAGGAGAGAACTGTGTAGGAGAGGGAATCTGAAAGGGAATGGAGTGATCAGGACAGGTCTGGGGAGGGGCAGGGTCAGTGGCCAGATGGCCATGAAAATTACTGGAAATCTTCAATTGATAGGGGGCAGATAGAAGATATCTCTAGAAAGAGATGGAAACCTGAGATGGGGTGGTGCCCAAGAATCAATGGGGGTACCGTTAGCTGTGACTCTGATCATAAGGAATATGGAGCCTGGAGAACCTACCTCCTGTGGCCAGGCAGGATTCCCATTGGAGCCATAGGGACATCAACCCACCCACAAATTGTTTGATCCAAAATGTATCCTGTCTAGAAGAAATGCAGGGATTAGGAACAGAGCAGAGACTGAGAGAAAGGCTAAACAATAACTTTCCTCATTTGAGACCCTTGTCATGGGCAAGCACCAATCCCTGACAATATTAATGATACTCTGTTATGCTTGCAGACAGGGGTATGGGATGGCTGTTGTCTGAGAGGCCATACCCAGCAATTGACTCATACAGAGGCATACACCCACAGCCAAACTGTAAATGGAGCTTGGGGACTCTTATAGAAGAATGGGGGAAAGCTTATAGACATAAGGAAATATCAACAGAAATATCAGCAGAATATCAACTAACCTGGACACTTGGGGCTCTCAGAGACTTAACCAAAAAACCAAAGAGCCAAGGAACACACATAGACCAGATCTAGGCCTCTCCATATATATATGTAGCAGATGTGCAGCTTCATTTTCATATGGGTCCTGAACAACTGGAATGGAGGCTATACCAAAATCTGTCACCTGTATATGGGATATGTTCTTCTAGTTGGTCTTCCTTTTCTAGCCTCAGTGGCAGAGGAAGAGCTTAGCCTTGCAGACACTTGAAGTACCAGGATGAGGGCTATCCAGGAGGGCCCTAACTACACAGAAGAGGAAGAGAGGAGTCATAGGGGAAGGACTGTGGGAGCTGGTGAACAGGACGGTGAACACAGTGAGATAGATACAAAGTCAATAAGTAAAAAATAATAAAAATAAATTTAAAAAATATTCATCAACATCTCCCTAAAAGTTATGACATTTGAAGAATACAAATATATTTTTATGGTATTAATAATAAAATATTTCTTCCCATTTCTAAGATCCATTTTAAATCCATTCTAATTTAACAATATTTTAAAATGCTGGGGACCAATTCTAGTTTTGTGCAAGTTTATCAAGTGTTCTACAACTAAAATACATCTCCAAAACCAAGAAAGAACACTGAGGATCAAATAATATATCCTTCTCGTCTGAACCTGTGTCCTGAGCAGACTTTGTGCACAACCAGTCCTACAGCACCCAGAGAACACTCAACTCCCAGGTGCTCTAACACAACCAGGATCATAGGTGAGGAGGCCAAATCATCTGTCCCTACACCCAGAGTAACTGGGACACCCAGCACCCAGATCCAGTGACACAGGAATACTCAACCAGCCAGTGGCATGGGCTGCTTCTGACTTGAAACTGCACCTGGAGCAGATCTCAGGTGCTGGCTCTGCAGTCACTCTTACAATAATCAGAGGGAGTCCAACTCCCAGATGCTCTGAAACCCACAGGTTGACAGAATCAAAACAGAAGTTCAACTCCCAGGAGATAAGACACACCCAGGAGCTCTGGAACTCTGACACAATCAAGATCACAGTTGAGACCACTACATCTTTCCCAACACCAAGAGTTATTGCGATCCCCATAGAAACCAAGGAAACACAAACTCTCATCTAGCCAGAGACACAGTACCTTCCAGCTTGCACCAGTGCCCAGACCAAACCCAGGACTCTGGCAGCACATTCACACCTGCAACACCCAGAGAAAGATTGACACCCAGGAACTCTGACAAAACAGGATCCCAGAAGCAGCTTTACACCCAGGAGCTCTGACACACCCAGGATATAAGGATCAGAGGATCCCAGAATGACAGGATCACAGAGGCAGCTTGATCTGAAGACATACTCAGGATCACAAAAGGGACAGGCTCCAGTCAGAGACAGCAATGGCAGATAGCACTACAGATAATCAGAAAACAAAAGGCAAATACAAGAACATAAGCAACAGAAATCAAGGCTACTTGGCATCCATCATCAAAACCCAGTTCTCATACTACACCAAGTCATGGATACTCCAGCTCACTGGAAAAGAAAGACTCTGACTTAAAATCGTATCTCATGATAATGATAAAGGACTTTAAGAAGGACATAAATATCTCCCTTAAAAAATATAGGAGAATAAAAGTAAACAGGTAGACAACCTTAAAGAGGAAACACAAAAATCCCTTAAAGAATTATAAGAAAACGCAACCAAACAGGTGAAGGAATTGAACAAAACCATCCAGAATCTAAAAATAAAAATAAAAACAATAAAGAAATGACAAAGGGAGACAACTCTGGAGATAAACAATCTAGGAAAGAGATCAGGAGTCATAGATGTGAGCATCACCACCAGAATACAAGACATAGAAGAGAGAATCGCATGTGCAGAAGATAACATAGAAAACATTGACACAACAGTCAAAGAAAATGCAAAATGCAAAAAGCTACTAACCCAAAACATCCAGGAAAACCAGGACACAATGAGATGACCAAACCTAAGGATAATATTTATAGAAGGGAGTGAAGACTTCCAACTTAAAGGGCCAGTAGATATCTTCAACAAAATTATAGAAGAAAACATCCATAACCTAAAGAAACAGATGCCTATGAACATAAAAGAAGCCTACAAAATTCCAAATAGACTGGATCAGAAAAAAAAAGTAAGAAAGAAAGAAAGAAAGAAAGAAAGAAAGAAAGAAAGAAAGGAAGGAAGAAAGAAAGGCAAATCTCCTTCACATAATATTCAAAACACCAAATGCAGAAAAGAAAGGATATTAAAAGCAGTAAGTGAAAAAGGCCAAATAAGATATAAAAGCAGACATATCAGAATTACACAAGAATTCTCATCGAAGACTCTAAAAGCCAGAAAATCCTGGGCAGATGTCAGATAGACTATATGAGAACACAAATGCTAGTCCACGATACTATACCCAACAAAATTCTGAATTAACATATATGGAAAGCACAAGATATTCCATGAGAAAAACAAACTTACACAATATCTTTCCACAAATCCAGCCCTACAAAAGATAATACATAGGAAATTCCAACACTAGGAGGAAAATTATTCCCTACAAAAAGCAAGAAAGTAATCTACTTTCAACAAACCCAAATGAAGATAAACACACAAAATATTCAAACTCTAACAATAAAAAAAAAAAACCAAGGGAGCAACAACTACTTTTCCTTAATATCTCTTAACATCAATGAACTCAATTCCCCAATAAAAAGACATAGACTAACAGACTAGAATCATAAATAGGACCCAGCATTTTGCTGAATACAGGAAACACACCCCAGTGTCAAAGACAGACACTACCTCAGAATAAAGGGCTAAAAAACAATTTTTCAAGCAAACAGTCCCAACAAACAAGCTGGAGTAGACATTCTAATATGAAATAAAATCTATTTTCAACCAAAAGTTATCAAAAAAAATAAGTAAGAACACTTCATACACATCAAAGGAGAAATCTACCAAGATGAACTCTCAGTTCTGAACATCTATGCTCCAAATTAAAGGGCACCCATATTCATAAAAGAAACTTTACAAAAGCTCAAAGTACACATTACCACTCACATAATAATAGTGGAAGACTTCAACACCCTACTGCCATCAATGGACAAATCATGGAACAGAAATTAAACAGAGATACAGTGAAACTAACAGAAGTTATGAACCAAATAGATTTGAGATAAATAGAACATTTCATGCTAAAACAAATGAATATATCTTCTTCTCAGTACCTTACAGTGCCTTCATCAAAACTGACCATATAACTGGTCAGAAAACAGGCCTCAAGAGATACAAAAAGACTGAAATAATCCCATGCATCCTATCAGATCAGGACAGACAAAGACTGGTCTTTAATAACAACAAAAACAACAGAAAGTCCACATACACATAGAAGCTAAGCAATGCTCTACTCAAGGATAACCTGGTCAAGGAATAAAGAAAAAAAGAAAGAACTTAAAGATGTTTTAGAATTTAATGAAAATAAAGGCATAACATACCCAAACTTATGGAACACAATGAAAGTAGTGCTAAGAGGAAAATTCATAGCTCTGAGTGCCTCCAAAAAGAAACTGGTTAGAGAAGCTTGATAGCATACCTGAAATCTCTAGAACAACAAGAAGAAAATACAGCCAAGAGGAGTAGGCAGCAAGAGATAATCAAACTCAGGGCTGAAATCAACCAAGTAGAAACAAAAAGAACTATACAATGAATCAACAAAAGTAGAAGCTGGTACTTTGAGAAAATCAATAAGATAAACACATAGCCAGACTAACCAGAAGGCACGGAGACAGTATTCAAATTAACAAAAATCAGAAATGAAAAGGGAGACAACAGAAACCAAGGAAATAAAAAAAAAAGAAAATCAGATCCTACTATAAAGGCATATACTCAACAAAACTGGAAAATCTGGATGAAATGGACAATTTTCTAGACAGATACCAGGTACCAAAGTTAAATCAGGATCAGATAAACCATCCAAAGTGTCCCATAACCCCTAAAGAGGTAGAAGCTCTCATTAAGAATTTCCCAACCAAAACAAGTCCAGGACCAGATGGGTTTACTTCAGAATTCTATCAGACCTTCAAAGAAGACATAATACCAATACTCTTCAAACTATTCCACAAAATAGAAACAGAAGGAACACTATTCAATTAATTCTATGAAGCCATAATTGTGCTTATTCCTAAACTATATAAAGACCTAACAGAAATAGAACTTCAGACTAATTTTCCTTTTGAATATCTATACAAAAATAGTCAATAAAATTATTGCAAACCAAATTCAAGAACACATCAAAATGATCATCCATCATGATTAAGTAGGCTTCATCCCAGGAATGCAAGGATGATTCAATATATGGAAATCCGTCAAAGTAATCCACTATATAAATAAGCTCAAAGGGAAAAAACCCACATGATCATCTCATTGGATGCTGAGAAAGCCTTTGACAAAATTTAACACCCCTTCATGGTAAAAATCTTGGAAAGATCAGGAGTTCAAGACCCATACCTAAATGCAGTAAAAGCAATATATGTCAAACTGGTAACGAACATCAAACAAAATAGAGAGAAACTTGAAGCAAATATCAATAAAATCAGAGACTAGAAAAACTGCTTACTCTCTCCCTACCTATTCAATGTAGTACTTGAAGTACTAGCCAGAGCAATTAGACAACAAATGGAAATCAAAGGGATAAAAATTGGAAAGGAAGAAGTGAAAATATCACTATTTGCATTCTTAATATAGGATATTATAATATAGATATTACAATAATATAGGATATTATAGTATACCTACATGATCCCAAAAATTCCACCAGAGAACTTCTAAAACTGATAGAAAACTTCAGCAAAGTGGCTGGATGTAAAAATTAACCCAAACTGTAACCTTCCTACACTCAAAAGATAAACTGGCTGAAAAGAAATTAGGGATACGACACTGTTTACAACAGTCACAAATAATATAAAATATCTTGATGTGACTCTAACCAAACAAGTTAAAGATCTGAATGAGAAGAAATTCAACTCTCTGAAGAAAGAAGTCAAAGAATATCTCAGAAGATGGAAAGATCTCCCATGTTCATGGATTGGCAGAACTAATATACTAAAAATGTCCATCTTGCTTAAAGCAATCTACAGATTCAATGCAGTCCCCATTGAAATTCCAACTCAATTCTTCATAGAGTTAGATGGAGCAATTTGCAAATTCATTTTGAATAACAAAACACTCAGGATAGTAAAAATTGTTCTTAATAATAAAAGAGCTTCTGGTGGAATCATCATCCTTGAACTCAAGCTGTAAAAACTGCATAGTGTTGATACAGTGACAGGCAGGTATATCAATGGAAGAGAATTGAAGACCCAGAAATGAACCCACACACCTATGGTCACTTTAATCTTTGGCAAAGGAGCTAAAACAATTCAGCAAAAAAGATAGCATTTTCAACAAATAATGCTGGTTCAACTGGTGATCAGCTTATAGAAGAATGCAAATTGATCCATTTTTATCTCTTTGAACAATGTTCAAGTCCAAGTGGATCAAGGACCTCCACATAAAACTAGATACACTGAAAAGAGAAGAGACAGTGAGGAAGAACCATGATTGCATGGGCACAGAGGAATATTTCCCAAAGAGAACACCAATGTCTTATGCTATAAGATCAAGAATTGACAAATGGGACCTCATAAAATTGCAAATCTTTTGTAAGGAAAAGCACATTTTCAATAGTATAAAATAACAACCAACAGATTGGAAAAAGATCTTTACCAATCCTACATCTGTTGGAGAGCTTATATCCAATATATTCAAAGAACTCAAGAAGTTAGACTCCAGAGAACCAAATAACCCTATTAAAAAAATTGGTCACAGAGATAAACAAAGAATTTTCAACTAAGGAAAATGGAATGGCTGAGAAGCATCTAAAATATGTTCAACATCCCTAGTCATCAGAGAAATGCAAAATAAAACAACCCTTAGATTCCACCTCACACCAGTCAGAATGGCTGACATCAAAAACTCAGGTGACAGTATATGCTAGCAAGAATGTAGAAAAAGAAGTACACTCTTCCATTGTTAGGGGGATTTTCAACTGGTACAACCATTCTGGATATCATTCTCATGATTCCTCAGAAAACTGAACATAGTACTAGCTGAGGACCCAGCTATACCACTCCTCAGCATAAACCCTAAAGATACTCAAACATATAACAAATGACACATGCTCCATTTTGCTCAAAGCAGCCATATTTATAATAGCCAGAAGCTGGAAAGAATTCAGATGTCCTTAAACAGTGGAATGGATACAGAATATATGGTACATTTACACAATGGAATACTACTCAGCTATTAAAAACAATGACTTCTTGAAATTCTTAGGCAAAGGCATGGAACTAGAAAATATTATCCTGGGTGAAGTAACCCAATCACAAAAGAACACACATAGCATGCATTCCCTGATAAGTGGATATTAGCCCAGAAGTTTAGAATACCAAAGATACAATTCACAGAGCACATGAAGCTCAAGAAGAAGGAAGACCAATGAATGGATGCTTCATTCCTTCTTATGCGGGTGAACAAAATACTCATGGGAGGAAATATGGAGACAAAGTGTGGAGCAGAGAGTACAGGAAAGGCCATACAGAGACTGCCCCACCTGGGGATCTATCCCATATATAGACACTAACCCCTTACACTATCGTTGATATCAAGAAATGATTACTGACAGGAGCATGATATAACTGTCTCCTGAGAGCCTCTGCCAGAGCCAGACAAATACAGAGGTAGATGCTTGAAGCCAAGCATTGGACTGAGCTTGGGGTCCCCAGTGGAGGAGTTAGACAAAGGAATAAGGAGCTAAAGGGGTTTGTAACCCCATAGGAAGAACAACAATATCAACCAATCAGACTCCTTGGAGATCCTGGAAACTGGACCACCAACCAAAGAGTACATACTGAGAGACAATGGCTCCAGCTACATGTGTAGCAGAGGATGGCCTTTTCAGGCATCAATGGGAAGAGAGTCCAGGGTTCTGTGAAACTTTGATGTCACAGTGTATGGGAATGCCAGGGCAGTGAGGTGGGAGTGAGTGGGTGCGTAGGGAGCACCCTCATAGAAGCAGGGGGAGTGGGGATGGAATGGAGGGTTTCCAGAGATGAAACTTGGAAAGGGGATAACATTTGAAATGTAAATAAATAAAATATCCAATAAAAGAAAAACAAAAATAAATTATATATATATATATATATATATCCCCAACACAAAAGAATTTACCTTCTCTTCTCACCTCATGGAACCTTCTGGAAAATTGACCATTTACTTGGTCACAGACAAGACTCACCAGATACAAGAAAGTTGAAATAATGCCCTATATCAGATCATCATAGATGAAAGCTCTACTTTGTCAACAACAGAAACAACAAAAAGCCTACAAACTGATAGAAACAGAATGACTCTCTATTCAATGCTCACTGTAACATGAGGAAATAAAGAAATAAATTAAAAATGTTCTAGAATTCAGTGAAAATCAGCATACCCCAGCTTATGGGACACAGTAAAAGTAGTTCTATAAAGAAGGTTCTTAGCACTAAGTGACTTTACAAAGAAATTAGTGATATCTCACATTAGGACTTAACAGAACAAGTGAAAGCTCTACAATAAAAAGAGACAAACACATCCAAGAAGACATAATTACACTTCTTGCTGAAATCAATAAAATATAAACAAAAAGAACAATACAAATAAACAACTAAACACAGAAATGTTTCTTTGAGAAAATCAACCAGACAGACATAACCTTAGCCAAACTAACTAAAAGGCAGGGAGATAATATCTAAATTAACAAAATCAAAAATGAAAAAAATGGACCTATCAACAGGCATTGAAGAAATCCAAAGAATCATTAGATCTTACTACAAAAGCCTGTACTCCACAAAATTTGATGAAACAAACAAAAAGGACAATTTTCTTCATAAATATCACTTATCAATGTTAAATAAAGATCAGATAATCAATCTAAACAGACCTATAAACTCCTAAGAAAATAGAAGCAGTCATTAAAATCCCCTCAAGAGCAACCATAGCCAGGGAAAGAGGGTTTTAGTTAGGAATCCTACCAGACTTTCAAAGAAGAGCTAAAAACAATAGTTCTCAAATATCCCACAAAATAGAATCACTAAGAAAACTGCCAAATTCATTTTGTGAAGCCCAGCAACCCTGATATTTAATCCACAAAGACTCAAAAAGGAAAGTGAATCTCAGACCAATTTCCCTCATGAATATTGATGCAAAAATACTCAATAAAATACAAATAGAATACAGGAACACTTAAAACACACATACATCCACACACAAAAAACAATAACAAACAAAAAATCAACCATGATCAATTAAGTTTCATCCCAGAGATGCAGAGATGATTCAACATAAGAACATCTATCAATGTAATCTGCCATATAAACCAACTGAAAGGAAAAAAACAAAAACAGATGATCATCTCATTAGACACTGAAAAAGCCTTTGACAAAATCCAACAGCCTTTCATGATGAAAGCCCTGAAGAGATCAGGGATACAGGGCAAATACGTAAACACAATAAAAGCCATATTCAGGAAGCTGAAAGCCAACATCAAATTAAATGTAGAGAAACTAAAACAATTCTACTAAAATCCTGGATAAGAGAAAGCTGCTGATTCTCAACATATCTATTTAATATAGTACTTGAAGTTTTAGTTAGCAGGGTAAGATAACTGAAAAAGATCAAGGGGATACAAATTGTAAATGAAAAAATAAAATTACTACTATTCACAGATGATATGATAATATACATGAGTAATCCTCCAAATTCTACCTAGGAATTCCCACAGCTGTTAAACTACTTTAGTAAGGTGGGTTGATATAAAATTAACTCAAAAAAATTAATAGCCTTCCTATATACAAATGATAAATGAGTTGAAAAAGAAATGGAAACACCATTCACGATAGCCACTAGTAATATAAAGATCATGATAGTATTCTAACTAAGTAAGCAAGTAAGGTACTAGTTTGAAAGGAACTTCAAGTCTTTGAAGAAATAAAATTGGAGAAGATATCAGAAGATGAAAAGATCTCCCTCCCATGTTCATAGATTTGTGGGATTTAACAGAAAAAATTGTCATCTTACCAAAAGTATCCTACACATTCAATGAAATTCCAATCAAAATTGCAACGCAATTCTCAACAGACCTGGAAAGAAGAAAACTCAACTTCATATAGAACAACAAAAAACCTAGGATATCTAAAGCAATTCTGTACAATAAGATAACTTCTGGAAGTATCCTGATTTTAAATTGTACTACAGAGCTATAGTAATAAAAATCACATGGTATTGGCATTAAAACAGCTGATTGATCAAGAGAATCTAATGGAAGATGCAAATTAAATCCACACACCTATAAAAACCTGGTTTTTGACAAATAAGCCAAAATTATATGATGGAGAAAAGAAAGCATCTTAAAGAAACTGTGTTAGTCTAACTGAATGCAAGAGCCATGCAAACAGATTCATATATCACCCTGCATAAGAATCACAATCAAGTAGATCAAAGACCCTAACATAAAATCAAACACACTGAACCTGATAGAAGAAAAAGTGGGGAATAACCATGAACTCATTAACATAGTAAACAATTTTCTGAACAGAAGAACAGTGCTCAGGCACTAAGTTCAAAAGTTAATAATGTGACTTCAGGAAACTGAAAAACTTCTGTAAGGCAAAAGGCCCCAACTAATGGACAGAACTGCAGCTACAGAGTGGAAAACTATCTTCAGCAGCCTCACATCTAACAGATAGCTGATATCCAAAATATTTTTTTAAAAAACCTCAATAAACTAGATATTTAATGAAATCCTTAGCCATCTGGAAAATGTAAACCAAAACATTTCTGGAATTCTGTTTACACCAGTCATATCATAGTGGCTAAGATCAAAGACTCTAGTGACCACTCATGGTGGCAAGGATGCAGAGCAAGGGGAACACTCTTCCCTTGCTGATGAGAGTATACACTTGTAGTCACTTTGTAAATAAATTTGATGGTTTCTCAGAAAAATTGAAAATAGATCTATACCACTTCTGGCCATATTCTGAAATGATTTTTCCTCCATTCCACAAAGACTCTTGCTCAACTATGTTCACAGCAGCTATATTTGAAATAGCCAGAAACTGAGGGGAAAAAAAGAAAGAAAGAAAACTGAGGAATGAATAAAGAAAATGTGGTCCATTTATACAACCCTGTATTACTCAGCTATGACATCGTGAAATTAGCTTGGTCTTTATATGGAACGCCTAAAAACAGAAGCAGGGGCTATGTCTGACTCTACTATCTGTCTTTGAGCCTCTTTCTCCCTACTGGACTGCCTGGTCTAGCCTCAATACGAAAAGGTGTGCCTGGTCTTATTGCGACTTGTAATTCCATGGCTGTTTGATATTCATGGCAAGCTTCTCCTTTTCTGAAGAGAAAAGGAAGAGGAGTGGATTGGGGTGGGGCTGACATGTGGAGGAAAGGAATAGGGAAGAGAGGAGGGATGGGAAACTGCAATCAGGATGTAAATTAAATTTATTAATTAAATTTAAAAGAGGTAGAATGTCAATGTAAGTCCATTTTACAATAAAATATCTAACAATATAAAATTATCCTTAGTCCTTTTGGGAAACTTGTGTTAATCTATATTTACATATCTACAAGTCAAGAAATTATTATTAAACAGTGTGCACTCTCTTGTCCATTAGAACTTTGTTCCTTTGAATTCAAACACAATAAAGCAGAGTGCTGGGAAAGGAGAGAAGTTGAAGGCTGGCTAGGATATACTATATCTAGTTTGATGACATTAAGTTTGGAACTCAAATATATCCAGTGACTTCAAATATTTCAGTATCATTGTGACACTGTGTATTAGTAGACATGGGGGATATGTAAAGGTTATTTTTTTAATGAAATGTTAAAATTAGTTTAAAGGCAGTGTTTGTAAATCATGAATATTGTGGTAAAAAATAAAATTACAATAAAATAGAGTAAGTAAAATTCCTACTCTAAAGATATAATACAGAGATTTCACTAGAGAGAACTGAACCACCCATACAGATTTTCCTCCTCTTCCTCTTCCTTCTCCTCCTCCTCCTCCTCTTCCTCTTCCTTTTCCTCCTCCTCATTCTTTTTCTTCTTCTTCCTCAGCAGCAGCAGTTTTGTTTTTCATGTCACTTTCCTTAGGTTGTGAAAAATTATGTAAGCAATGACAGGATGTTTTGAAACAGAGACAAATGTCTAATGATAACTAAAAATAGATCTACCTCAAGACCCAGCTTATCTGTGTGTCCTTTTGACATTTTTCACTAGACTACCTAAAAATCTTTCATTTCTCTTTTCTAAATAGAAGACTACTTATGCTTACTGAATTTCATGGACAGGCAGAACTGAACATTTAATGATAGAACTATCAAAAGAAAAACTACATGTTACAAAGCAGGTAAGTGAGGACAGATGGAATTTATAGAACCAGAGGACCTGGTGTCAAGAGAGAAAATCACAGAAAGTAAAAATCATGAAAAGATCGTCCTTGCTTTTGGTTTGCCTTCCTACTGTTAGATGACTTTTCATTCTACAAAAGAAAATGAATGAGTGCCCTAGTGAACTGAGCAGTGGTCATTTGTTATTCTCTTGTACAGGCAGAAAAGGTCTAAAGATTGTACAACGCTTCATTCCTGGTCAAGAATGAAGCAGAAAAGGAATCATTTACACACAGAAAAACTTATCTGCCAAGAATCTCTATTCATTTATCTATTTATCCACCCAACTACCTATCATTTAGCTGTTTATGTGGCTTTCTGTCTATCATCTATCTTTCATATTTTAAGATGGTCAGATGACTAGCTACTTTCCGGTTCATGGGGTGTAGAATAATTTTATTTTGACTTGTGTCTGGGTGTGGGGAGTCTTACTCTAGACTTCAAGCCAAATTAATGGCTTCTTATAATTTCTAACTTTGACAAACAAGTTGACTTTAAACATACTTTTGGGAGTCTTTCCATACCCAAGCAATATTTCCAAAGAAATACCAAAAGGAAGCATTGTTTCCTTTGATTTTCCCACCAGCTTTGAAATGTACAAAGCTGGAGAGAAAAAAAATGTTTGCAATCAATGAAGTGTTCATAAATTATCTTCCCTGGTAACTTCACAGTTAGAGAGAAGTCATGTCAGAGATTGTTTTTAACCTTTGTTCTTTCTCCCTGCTTAAGTGATATTTCATTGTCAGACCCTAGGGGAGAATTCATGAGGAGAAATGCACTTGGATAGGAAAATTAAGTCTTAGACTCAACTAGTTTGTATTCTACTAGGAGAGAAATATCCTCAAAATTACTTTTCAAAAATATCTGTGCATGAATTTAAAATTGTACATCAATCAATATTTTGAATGTGTTTACCTTTTGAGTTGTATTTACAAAACTACTAGCCAAACAAAAAAATAATTTTTCAAGAGAAAAATCAACTAACAAAATTAAGAAAGCTTATTATCAAACATAAATATAATGAATAATGCTGTACCCACAGGCATTCTCTGAATTTCAAAATTGCTGCTGGAAAGTTTACTAAAGGAAAACAAGCTTTAAAAGCTTTGTTAATTGACATGAGTCCAAACTCTTCATTAAAATATCAGCTTCCTACTTCCATGCACCTAATGAAATAAATTATAATGTGTTTATTCAAATTATTAATATTTAAAATAATTGCTATTCATTTTATAATCCTATGGCACACCATTTTAGAATGTTCTAGCTATAAAATGGAATGCTATTAGCACACACATAAACACACAGAAGAAAGGACTATCCACCTACTAAAACTGTTTGACCTACAAAAATTGTGTAACTGAGGACAAGAGCTGAATCACAGAATAAGATTTTGGTCACAGCTCTGTACATAAAGCCATAAGACCAATGTGAATAATTTCTGTATCTGTCACTTGCATATAAGAAATGCATATTAATTTGTGTAGCTACTTGATTTCAATAGTCATGCTATGCACTGAAACAGTATTCCAGGAATATAAGTAAACCTATTTCATACAATCACTAAAAACCATTGAGCATCTATGAAATACCATGACAAAACATCCTTTAAACAGATAACTTCAATCTCTGTGTAATGAACATGAATAGAGATTTTTGGATCTTAAGTTCTTTCACCAATAAAAAACAATAGCAGTATTTACCAAATGCAACAACTATGAGCATTATGTCATACTCATGCCATAATACTCACTGAAGCCTACCTTTAAATTATGGTATATATATAACATATATATAAAGCAATACTGCTGCATCCAACACTGTTCAACATCAAGGAGAGACATGGATAAATTGTTGGTTATTACAAGCAAATTATAAGCAAGCTAGCGTAGCTACTTTAGTACTTAAGAAATTAAATTTCAACCCAAGCTAATTAAAAGAGAAGGGGAAGAACACTATATATTCATCAAGGAAAAAACTCACCAATATTACATTTCAATTCTAAACATCTATGCTCCAATCACAAGGGTTCTCATCTTTGAAAAAGCAACACTACTACAGCTTAAATCAAATATACACCATCACACTCTGATGGTAAGACACTTTAATACTCAACTCTTGCCAATCCAGTAGTCATTCTTGACAAAAATTAAATATACAAATACTGGAGCTAGTAGAAGTTATAAACCAAGTTGACCTAACAGATATGTATAGAACATTTCAATCAATCTCAGTACCACACAGGTTTACTTTTATTTTATTAAATATTTTCTTGATTTACATTTCAAATGATATATCCTCTCCTTGTTACCCCTCTGAAAACAAAATTAAAACCAAAAAACAAACTTTGTTTTCTTCTCCCTCCCCCTGCTCACCAACCCACACTCTCTCACTTCCTGGCCATAGCATTCCCTTACACTGGGGCATAGAACCTTCACAGAACCAAGGGCCTCTCTTTCCATTGATGACCCACTAGACCATCCTCTGCTACATGTCCTGCTGAAGCCATGAGTCCCACCATGTGTGCTCTTAGGTTGATGGTTTACTCCCTGGGAGCTCTAAGGGTGCTAGTTAGTTCATATTGTTTGTCCTAAGGGGCTGTAAACCCTTCAGCTCCTTGAGTCCTTTCCCTAGCTTCTTCATTGGGGACCCTGTATTCAGTCCAAGGTTATGAGTCTCTACTTCTGTACTAGTCAGGCACTGTCAGAGCCTCTCAGGAGACAGCTATATCAGACTCCTGTCAGCCAGCACTTGCTGGCATCCACAATAGTGTCTGGATTTGATGATTGACTACAGGAAGGATTCCCAGGTGGAGCAGTCTCTGGATTGTCTTTCTTTCACTCTCTGCTACATAGTTTATCTCTGTAACTCCTTAGATGGATATTTTGTTCCCCCTTCTAAAAAGGAACCAAGAATCCAGACTTTGGTCTACCTTCTTCTTGAGTTTCTTGTGGTTTATGGATTGTATTGCAGGTATTCTAAGCTTCTGGGCTAATATCCACTTATCAGAAAGTACATGCCATGTGTGTTCTTTTGTGATTAGGTTATCTCACTCAGGATAATATTCTCCAGATCCAGCCATTTCCCTAAGAATTTCATAAACTCATTTTTTTAATAGCTGAGCAGGACTCCATTGTGTAGATGTACCACATTTTCTGTATCCATTCTTCTACTGAGGGACACTTGGCTTGTTTCCAGTTTCTGGCTATTATAAATAAGGCTGCTATGAACATGGTGAAGCATGTGTCCTAATTACATGTTGGAGCATCTTCTGGGTATATGCCCAGGATTGGAATAGCTGGTTCCTCTGGTAGAACTATGTCCAATTTCCAGAGGAAGCACCAAACTGATTTCCAGAGTGGTTGTACCAGCTTTCAATTCCACCAGCAATGAAGGAGTGTTCCTCTTTCTCCTCAACCTCGCCAGCATCTGCTGTCACCTGAATTTTTGATCTTAGCCATTCTAACTGGTATGATATGGAATCTCTGGGTTTTTTTAATTTGCATTTCCCTGATGACTAAGGATGTTGACATTTCTTTAGGTATTTCTTAGCCATTCTGTATTCCTCAGTTGAGAATTTTTTCTTTAGCTCTGTAACCCATATTTTAATAGGGTTATTTGATTCTCTAGAGTCTAACATCTTGAGTTCTTTGTATATATGGGATATTAGCCCTCTATTGGATATATGATTGGTAAAGATCTTTTCCCAATTTGTTGGTTGCCATTTTGTCCTATTAACAGTATCCTTTGCCTTACAGAAGCTTTGTAATTTTATGAGATCCCATTTGTCAATTCTTGATCTTAGAGCATGATCCATTGGTCTTTTGTTCAGGAAATTTTCCCGTGTCCATGTGCTCCAGGCTCTTCCCCAGATTCTTTTCTATTAGTTTCAGTGTATCTGGTTTTATGTGAAGGTCCTTGATCAACTTGGACTTGAGATTTGTACAAGGACATAAGAGAGGAATGATTTGCATTCTTCTACATGCTAACTGCCAATTGAGCCAGCACCATTTGTTGAAAATGCTCTCTTTTTCCATGGGATGGTTTTAGCTCCTCTGTCAAAGATCAAGTGATAATAGGTGTGTGGGTTCATTTCTTGGTCTTTCAGTTCTATTTCGTTCATCCACTTGCCTGTCACTGTACCAATACCATGCAGTTTTTATCACAATCACTCTGTAATACTGCTTAAGGTCAGGGATGGTGATCCCACCAGAGGTTCTTTTATTGTTCAGAATAGTTTTCGCTATCCTAGGCTTTTTGTTATTCCAGAAGAATTTGCAAATTGTTCTTTCCAAATCTGTGAAGAATTGAGTTGGAATTTTGATAGGGATTGCACTGAATCTGTAGATTGCTTTCTGCAAGATGGCCATTTTTACTATATTAATCCTGCCAATCCATGAGCATGGGAGATCTTTCCATCTTCTGATATCTTCTTCGATTTCTTTCTTCAGAGACTTGAAGATCTTGTCATACAGATCTTTTACTTGCTTAGTTAGAGTCACACCAAGGTATTTTATATTATTCCTGACTTCAATATTGTGAAGGGTGTTGTTTCCCTAATATCTTTCTCAGCCTGTTCATCCATTGTGTAGAGGAAGGCCACTGATTTGCTTGAGTTAATTTTATATCCAGCTACTTTGCTGAAGTTGTTTATCAGGTGTAGGAGCGCTCTGGTGGAATTTTGGGGGTCACTTAAGTATACTATCATATCATCAGCAAATAGTGATAATTCGACTTCTTCCTTTCCAATTCGTATCCCTTTGATCTCCTTTTGTTGTCTAATTGCTCTGGCTAGAACTTCAAGTACAATATTGAATAAGTAGGAGAGAGTGGGCAGCCTTGCCTAGAATGAATTGGGTAGAGTACCTTCTGTTTCTATTTTATGAAATATTTTGAGGAGTATTGGTATTAGGTCTTATTTGAAGGTCTGATAAAACTCTCCACTAAACCTATCTGGTCCTGGGCTTTTGTTGTTGTTGTTGTTGTTGTTGTTGTTGTTGTTGTGAGACTATTAATGACTTTTTTTGTTGTTGTTGTTGGTGGATATGGGACAGCTTAGATCATTTATCTAATCTTGATTTAACTTTGATACCAGGTAGCTGTCTAGAAAATTTCCCATTTCATCCAGGTTTTCCAGTTTTGTTGAGTATAGGCTTTTGTAGTAGGATCTCATGATTTTTTGGATTTCCTCAGTTTCTGTAGTTATAGCTCCCTTTTCCTTTCTGATCTTGTTAATTAGGATACTGTCACTGTGTCCTCTAGATAGTATGGCTAAGGGTTTATCTATTTGGTTGATTTCAGCCATTAGGTTGATTATTTCCTGCCGTTGACTCCTCTTGGGTGAATTTGCTTCTTTTTGTTCTAGAGCTTACAGATGCACTGTCACATTGCTGGTGTATGCTTTCTCCAGTTTCTATTTCATGGCACTTAGAGCTATGAGTATTCCTCTTGGGACTGCTTTCATTGTGCCCCATGAGTTTGGGTATGTTGTGGCTTTATTTTCATTAAGCTCTAGAAAGTCATACATTTCCTTCTTTATTTCTTCCTTGACCAGGTTATCATTGAGTAGAGTGTTGTTAAGCTTCCACATGTATGTGGGCTTTCTATTGTTTATGTTGTTACTGATGAGCAGCCTTAGTCCATGGTGATCTGATAGGATGCAAGGAATTATTTCGATCTTCTTGTATCTGTTGAAGCCTGATTTGTGACCAATTTTATGGTCAATTTTGGAGAAGGTACCATGAGGTGCTGAGAAGAAGGTATAACCTTTTGTTTTAGGATAAAAACTTCTATAGATATCTGTTAAATCCATCTGTTTCATAACTTCTGTTATTCTTACTGTGTCTTTGTTTAATTTCTGTTTCCATGATCTGTTCATTTCAGAGAGTGGGGTGTTGAAGTCTCCCACTATTATTGCATGTAGTGCTATGTATGCTTTGTGCTTTAGTAAAGTTTCTTGTATGAATATAGAAGCCTTTGCATTTGGAGCATAGAGGTTCAGAACTGAGAGTTTATCTTGGTGGTTCTTACTGTTGATGAGCATAAAGTGTTCCTCCTTATCTTTTTTGATCACTTTAGGTTGAAAGATGATTTTATTTGGTATTAGAATGGCTACTCCAACTTGTTTCTTGTGACCATTTGCTTGGGAAATTGTTCTCCAGGCTTTTATTCTGAGGCCGTGTCTGTCTTTGTCACTGAAGTGGGATTACTAAATGCAGCACAATGTTGGGTCCTGTTTATGTACCCAGTCTGATAGTCTATGTCTTTTTGTTGGGGAATTGAGTCCATTGATATTAATAGATATTAAGGAAAAGTAATTGTTGCTCCCTGTTATTTTTGTTGTTAGAGTTAGAATTCTGTTCATGTGGCTACCTTATCTTAGTTTTGTTGGGAGTTTACTTTTTTGCTTTTTCTAGGATGTAGTTTCCTTGCTTGTGTTGGAGTTTTCCATTTATTATCCTTTGAAGGGCTAGATTTGTGGAAAGATACTGTATAAATTTGGTTTTGTCATGGAATACTTTGGTTTCTCCATCTATTTTAATTGAGAGTTTTGCTGGGTATAGTAACCTGGGCTGGTATTTGTGTTCTCCTAGGGTCTGTATGATATCAGCCCAGGATCTTCTGGCTTTCATAGTCTCTGATGAGAAGTCTGGTGTAATTCTGATACGTCTACCTTTATATCATTCTTACTTGACCTTTTTCCCTCACTGCTTTTAATAGTCTTTCTTTGTTTTGTGCATTTGGTGTTTTGACTATTATGTTAGGGAAGAATTTCTTTTCTGATCCAAATTATTTGGAGTTCTGTAGGCTTCTTGTATGTTCATGGGCATCCCTTTTTTAGGTTAGGAAAGTTTTCTTCTATAATTTTGTTGAAGATATTTACTGGCCCTGTAAATTGGAAGTCTTCAATCTGTTCTATACATATTATCCTTAGGTTTGGTCTTCTCATTGTGTCCTGGTTTTCCTGGATGTTTTGGGATAAGAACTTTTTACATTTTGCATTTTTTTGACTGTTGTGTCAATGTTTTCTATGCTATCTTCTGTACCTGACATTCTCTCTTCTATCTCTTGTATTCTGTTGGAGATGCTTGCATCTATGGCTCCTGACTTCTTTCCAAGGTTTTCTATCTCCAGAGTTGTCTCTCTTTGTGATTTCTTAATAGGTTCTACTTCCATTTTTAGGTCCTTGATGATTTTGTTCAGTTCCTTCACCTTTTTGATTGTGTTCTCTTGTAATTCTTTAAGGGATTTTTATGTTTCCTTTTTAAGGACTTGTACCTGTTTATCTGTGTTCTCCTGTATTTCTTTAAGGGAGTTATTTATGTCCTTCTTAAATTCCTCTATCACCATTATGAGAGATAATTTTAGATCCAATTCTTGCTTTTCCAGTATGTTGGGTATCTAGGACTTGCTGTGGTGGGAGTAGTAGGTTCTGATGAAGCCAAGTAGTCTTGGTTTCTATTGGTAAGATTTTTGCATTTGCCTCTAGCCATCTGTTAATCTCTGGTGTTAGATGTTCTTGCTGTCTCTGGCTGAAGTGTGTTCCTCTTGTGAGTCTGAAAGCCTGTGTCAGCACTTCTGGGAGATCAGGTCTCCCCTAACAAGACCTGTGTGCAGAAGCCTGTGGATCAGTCATCCCTCTTGAGTGCAGATGGATGAATGAAGGCAGAAGCTTCTGTAGCCTGTGCCTCTCAGCTGGTCCCACCTAAGACCAGGGGTCAGAGCACCCCCTAGAGAGAAGCTCTCTGCTTTCAGGAAAACTGTGCAAAGGTTTGTGGATCCACCTTCCCTCCTAGTTGTAGACAGACATAGAAAGGATCTTGTCCCAGCTACCCTGCCACTTTTGTGGCCTAAGCCTCTCAGTTGGTCTTGCTTTAGAAAATAGTTTTCTAAAAAAAAAAAAAAAAAAAAAAAAAAGAAGAAGAAGAAGAAGAAGAAGAAGAAGAAGAAGAAGAAGAAAAGAAAAATAATACCACATACTTTGAAAAAGACAAATGTCAACAGATATAAAACAAATGACATAACTGATTGCATACTATCAGACTGCCATAGATCAAAGCTAGTTATTAACAATAACAGAAACAACAGAAAGCTGACAAACTCATAGGAACTGAACAACTCTCTACTGAATAAGAAATGGGGAAATAAAGAAATTAAAAATTTCTAAAATTAAATGAAAATGAAAATTCAACACACACAAACTTGTGGGACAGAAAACAATTCTAAAAAGAAGTTCCTAGCCCTAAGTACTTATATAAAGAACCTGAAGAAATCTTATCCTAACAATTTAAGAGCACACCTGAAAACTGTACAACAAAAATAAGCACATCCAGGAGGAGTACAAACGATTCAAGAAACAATAAAACTGAGAGATGAAATCTGTAAAATAGAAACAAACAAACAAGAAAAACACAATCAATCAATGAAACAAGCGTTAATTACTTGAGAAATTCAACAAGATAGACAATTTCTTTTCTTTTTTTTTAAGAGGACGTCAGATCTCATTAAGGGTGGTTGTGATCCACCATGTGGTTGCTGGGATCTGAATTCAGGACCTTTGGAAGGGCACTTATTGCTCTTACCCACTGAGCCATCTTGCCAACCCCCAAGATAGACAATTTCTTAACCAAGCTAAGTAATAGATAGAAAGAGAGTATATCCAAATTAACAAAATCAGAAACAAAAGGAGGACATAACATCAGACTCAAAGGAAATTCAGAGAATCATAAGGATGTACTTTAAAAACCTGTACTAGAGCCAGGATCACATAGGCAACAGAAGCAGCAAACCAGCAGGGACAGGATCCTTCCTGCCTCTATCCTCACCCAGAAGCTGGAGCTCTTCCACCGCCCTATGTGCTCTGTTCCTGCTAGGCGAGATATCATCTCCAGGGAGTGCTCTGACCCACACAAGTCAGAGGTAATATCACCGTTTTCTCTCCATTGACTGTCTAAGACAGGACCAGGCAGGCATATACAGGCTGCAGAAGTGACAGAGCAGTAGGAACAGGGGCCTTCCTGACTCCATCTGCACCCAGGAGCTAGAGCTGTTCCAAAGCCCTCTATGCCTGGGTCCTGCCAAGAGAGGATTGGTCTTCCAGGAGTGCTGACACAGGCTTTCAGGCCCACAGGAGGGATAAGATCATGACAGAGATAGCAAGACCAACTAATACCAGAGATAACCAGGTGGCAAAATACAAGCACATGAACCTTACCAACAGAAACCAAGGCTATATAGCCTCATCTAAACCCAGTTCTCCCACATCAGCAAGTCCTGGATACCCCAACTCACCAGAAAAGCAAGATTTGAATTTAAAATCACTTCTCATGATGCTACTAGAGGACTTTAAAAAGGACATAAATAACTCCCTTAAAGAATACAGGAGTACACAGAAAAACTTAAAGAACTTAAAGAGAAAATACAAAATTCCCTTCAAGAATTACAGGAAAACACAGCCAAATAGGTGAAGGAATTGAATAAACCATCCAGGATCTAAAAATGGAAGTAGAAACAGTAAAGAAATTGCAAAGGGAGACAACTCTGGAGATAGAAAACCTAGGAAAGAGATCAGGAGCTATAGATACAAACATCACCAACAGAATACAAGAGATAGAAGAGAGGATCTCAGGAGCAGAAGATACCATAGAAAATGTAAAATGTAAAAAAACTAGTAACTCAACTTAAAGGGCCAGTAGATATCTTCAACAAAATCATAGAAGAAAACTTCTCTAACCTAAAGAAAGAGATGTCCAAAAACATAAAAGAAGCCTACAGAACTACAAATAGGTTGGACCAGAAAAGAAATTCTTCCTGTCACATAATAATCAAAACACCAAATGCACAAAACCAAGAAAGCTGTAAGGTAAAAAATGTCAAGTAACATATAAAGGCAAACCTATCCGAATTACAACAGACGTCTTGCTAGAGACTATGAATGCCAGAAGATCCTGGGCTGATGTCATACAAACCCTAAAAGAACATAAATGCCACCCCAGGCTACTATACCCAGCAAAATTCTCAATTACTATAGGCAGAGAAACCAAGGTATTCTACGACAAAACCAAATTCACACAATATCTTTCCACAAATCTAGCTCTTCAAAGAATATTAAATGGAAAACTCCAACACAAGGAGGAAAATTATACCCTAGAAATAATAAGAAAATAATATTTTAATAAACCAAAAGAAGTTAACCCCATAAACATAATTCCTCCTCTGGAAAAAAAAATAACAGGAAGCAACAATCACTTTTCCTTAATACCTCTTAACATCAATGGACTCAATTCCCCAATAAAAAAGACATATACTAACAGACTGGATACATAAATAGGACCCAACATTTTGTTGCATACAGCAAACCCACTTCACTGACAAAGACATACAGTACATCAGAATAAAAGGCTTTTCCAAGCAAATCATCCCAAGAAACAAGCTGGAGTAACCATTCTAATATCAAATAAAATCAACTTTCAACATAAAGTTATCAAAAAAGATAAGAAGGGACACTTTGTACACTTCAAAGGAAAAAAATTTACCAAGATGAATTCTCAATTCTGAGCATCTATGCTCCAAATGCAATGGCATCAACATTTATAAAAGAAACTTTACTACAGCTAAAAGCACACATTGCACATCACAAAATAATAGTGGAAGACTTTAACACCCAACTCTAAGCAATGGACAGATCATGGAAACAGAAGCTAAACAGAGATACATTGAAACTAATGGAAGTTATGAACCAAATGAATTTAACAGATATCTATAGAACATTATATCCTGAAACTAAAGAGTATACCTTCTTCTCAGCACCACATTGCTCCTTCTCAAAAAATTTCCATAATTGGTCACAAAACAGGCACCAACAGATGAAAAAAGATTGAAATTATCCCATGCATCCTATCAGATCACTATGGACTAAGGCTGGTCTTCAACAAAAGCAAAAGCAATAGAAAGCCCACATACACATGGAAGCTGAACATCATTCTTCTCTAAGATAACTTAGTCAAGGAAGAAATAAAGAAATTAAAGACTTCTTAGAGTTTAATGAAAATGAAACCACAACATACTCAAACTTATGGGACATAATGAAAGCAGTGCTAAGAGGAAAATTTATAGCTCTGAGTGACTCCAAAAAGAAACTAGAGAAAACATACACTTGCAGCTTGAAACCACAACTGTAATCTCTAGAACAAGAAGAAGTAAATAGAGTCAAGAGGAGTAGAAGGCAGGAAGTAATCAACCTCAGGGTTGAAATCTACCAACTAGAAACAAAAAGAACTATACAAAGAATCAACTAAACCAGGAGCTTGTTCTTTGAGAAAATCAACATGATATATAAGCCAAACTAACCAGAGGGCACAGAGACAGTATCCAAATCAACAAAATCAGAAATTAAAAGGGAGACATTACAAGAAACCTGAGGAAATCAAAAAAAAAGTCATCAGATCCTACTACAAAAGCCAAACTCAACAAAACTTGAAAATCTGAATGAAATAGACAATTTTCTAGATAGATACCAGGCACCAAAGTTAAATCGGGATCATAAAAACAATATAAACAATTCCATAACTAATAAAGAGATAGAAGGAGTCATTAATCGTCTCTGAGCCAAAAAAAAAAAAAAAAAAAAAAAGAAAAAGAAAAAGAAAAAGCCCCAGGACCATATGGATTTAGTGCAGAAATCTCTAAGACCTTCAAAGAAGACCTAATACCAATGCTCTTCAAACTATTCCAAAAAAAATAGAAACAGAAGGAACACTACCAATTCATTATAGAAAGCCACAATTACACTGATACCTAAACCACACAAAGACCCAACAAAAAAGAGAACGTCAGACCAATTTCTCTTATGAATATCAATGCAAAAATACTCAATAAAATTGAAGCAAATTGAATCCAGGAACACATCAAAACAATCATTCATCATGATCAAGTAGGCTTCATCACAGGAATGCAGGTACCAATTATGGAAATCCTTCAATGTAATCCACTATAAAAACAAATTCAAAGAGAAAAGCTACATGACCATTTCATTAGATGCTGAGAAAGCATTTGGCAAAATCCAACAATCAACTGCTTGCAATTACTTGCTAGCATATTTCTTAGAACCTACTTCTACAGAAAAGCAGCTGAAACAACTAGCCTCCTGGGATTGAGCAAAAAATAGATTCTTAGACTTCCCACCCACAGCTGCTCATTGTTGGGTCAGTTGGACTACATATTATAAATCATCACAATTAATTCCCTCTATATAGAGAGACAATCCATAACTTCTGTGACTCTAGATAACCCTGACTAATGCAGCATCATTCCCTCTGTAGCTTGAAGACACTGTTTTTTTTTATTTACCCATCTTCTCTGGTTCTTAAAACCTTTCTAGGGGGCTGGTGAGATGGCTCAGTGGTTAAGAACACAACTGCTCTTCTGAAGGTCATGAGTTCAAATCCCAGCAACCACATGGTGGCTGACAACCATCCGTAACAAGATCTGATAATGTCTTCTGGTGTGTCTGAAGATAGATACAGTGTACTTACATATAATAAATAAATAAATCTAAAAGAAAAAAATCTTTCTACCTCTGCTTCTACATAGTTCCCTGAGCCCTGAGGGACAGGATTTGATGAGAAAATCCCCATTAGGATTGTGTGTTCCAAGGCATTATACTCTGCATTTTACATTCAGGTGTGGGTCCAGATGAGCTGAGTTCTCATCTCTGGGGAACTTCTCTGATGATGGAAGAGTTGGTCACAAATCTATGGGTATAGCTGAATGTCTTTGGAAGCCAAATTATCAGGTTCTTTTACTTTTCCTGTTTAATTGGATATTTTATTTAGTTACATTTCAAATGTTATCCCCTTTCCCAGTTTCCATTCTGCATACCCAATATCTCATCCCTCTTCCTCTGCTTCTATGAGGGTGCTCCCCCACCCACCTACCCACTCCTGCCTCACTGCCCTAGCATTCCTCTACTTGGATATCAAGCCTTCACAGGACCAAGGGCTTCATCTCCCATTGATGCCAGATAAGGCCCCTTCAGCTCCTTCAGTGCTTCCCCTAACTCCTCTATTGGGGTCCCTGTGCTCAGTCCAATGGTTGGCTGCAAGCGTCCTCATCTATATTGCTCAGGATCTGGGAAAGCCTCTCAAGAAACAGCTATAACAGGCTGCTGTTAGGAAGCACTTCTTGGCATCCACAAGAGTATCTGGATTTTGTGTCTGCATATAGGATGGCTCCCTAGGTAGGGCAGTCTCTGGATGGCCTTTCCTTCACCTCTATTACAGTCTTTGTCCCTGTATTTCCTTTAGACAGGAGCAATTCTGGGTTAAATTTTTGGAAATGGGTGGGTGGCCTCATTCCTCAACTGGGGGAACCATGCTTTACCTCTAGACATGATCTCAACAGGTTCTCCCTCCCCTTTGCGAGGTATTTCAGCTAATGTCATCCCTGTGGGGTCCAAGGAGCCTCTTGCTTTCCTGGTGTCTGAGACTGTCTCTACCTCCAATTCCCTATATCCCATTACACCTACTCAATTTCCTGACCCTCTGTACATCTCCTCCATCTCCTCCTTCACCTGATTCTACTCCTCTTTTGCCCTTCTCCTTCCTCTCTTCCTCC
>JADRCD010153405.1:0-13818 GCA_019843815.1 Montemys delectorum
ACACACACACACACACACACACACACACACACACAAAGATCTTACTGAGAAATAAAAAGTATAAACAAGGATTGGTATTAGGGTATTGCTCAGTATTAGAGCACCTGATAGCAACTGGAAGACTCTTGGATCAATTCCTAGCATAACAGACTATAATCTCACGGTTACTTCTCAATATCCTCCACCCTTCCCATCAACACCTCCAACTCCTATAGATACCAAAACCTCAATATGCTCAGATCCTTTCCATAAATAGTCTAATATTTTGCACATACTCTTAGGTCTATACTTCTTTTTTTTTTTTTTTTTTTTGGTTTTTCGAGACAGGGTTTCTCTGTATAGCCCTGGCTGTCCTGGAACTCACTCTGTAGACCAGGCTGGTTTTGAACTCAGAAATCTGCCCGCCTCTGCCTCCCAAGTGCTGGGATTAAAGGCATACACCATCACCACCCGGCTATACTTCTTTTAATAAAGGGTGAGGGGTGAGGAGACTTAGGGTCCTGCTATATAACCCACACTGGCTTCCCATTCTCCTAAATGCTCAGTCTTCTAAATGCTGGGATATCCACCACCTCACTCAGCTTCCCTATGTACTTCAATCATTCCTAATATTACGCAGAGAGTTATTATACTATATTGATTACAAGATAATGAAGGGAGGAGGAATTCTGTACACATTTGGTACAGTTGTTTTTCTGAAGCATTTGGGTTTTTTGTTTGTTTGTTTGTTTGTAGACAGCATGTTATCATCTCATCTAGTCTGAAACTTGATATATAGGTCAGGGTGGCAAACTCAGAGATCCCCATCTGGCTCAGCTTCCCAAGAGTGTGATTACAGGCATAAGCCATCATATCAAACATGTTAATGCCTTTCTTTAAAAAACATTGCTTATTTGTTTGCTTGTTTATTTAATGTATGGCTGTTCTGGTTAAGTGTAAGTCTGTGAATGTGCATGCCTGGTGCTTGTAGAAATCAGAAGAGAATGTTGGGCCCCATGGAACTAGAGTTAAGGATAGTTGTAACCCCTGACCTATCTCTCCAGCTCACATTCATGTCTTTTTAATATCCTACTTAGCAGAAGAGTAAGTATAAAATACTTCTACTCCTGAGCTGGAGAGATGGCTCAGCGATTAAGAGCATTGACTGCTCTGCCAGAGGTCCTGAGTTCAATTCCCAGCAACCACATGGTGGCTCACAACCATCTGTAATGGGTTCCAATGCACTCTACTAGTGTGTCTGAAGACAGCTGTACTAATATAAATAAAAAATAAATCTTTAAAAAGAAAGAAAGAGAGAAAGGAAGAAAGAGAAATACTTCTACTCAATATGTACACATTCACACAAACACTTCCACTCTACATATACACACATATGAATTGGGTCAAACATTTGGAAGGTTTGAATTATTAAGTGAATCAATACTGTATATTCAGGCCAGCTGTGCTGACGTCCACTTCTAATCCCAGCACCTAGGAAGCAGAGGCAAGTGGATCTCTGTGACTCTGAGACCAACCTGGTCTACACACCAAATTCCGAAAATATTAGAATATTCCTAATTAATTCAGTCTACTAGATGGATAACTATAATGCCTAGATTGAATAAAGCAGAACCTTGTACCTGCAGAACACATACACAAATAAATCTCAATGTCATCAAGGACCAAACTCTACTAATGCCTTCAGACCCAACAATGTAACCTCAGGCACATGCCATTACCCAACTCAAGGCCAAAGCAAGAAGATGTTAAGAGGGAGCTAAATAAGTCTACAGCCAACAGCATAGCCTTGTCTCTAAAACAACAGAAGGGAAGAAAGGAAGAAGGGAGGAGGAAGACCGAAGGGAAAAAAGAAGAAAAGTCTTATTCATCTACTTGACTATGGGTTCAGTGTCAAAGCAGAATATGCCTAATTAATGGAGGGGATATTAAAACACTATGACTTCCCCCAACTATATGTCTTTGCGGCTTTCTTCATATACTTAAACCAAAATAAGGCATCATAATAGACTGAATGTCAACAGTAACAAAAGAATCCAAATGTCAGGAGGCAGAGGCAGGCAGATTTCTGAGTTCGAGACCAGCCTGGTCTATAGAGCGAGTTCCAGGACAGCCAGGGAAACAGCCAGGGACAGCTACACAGAGAAACCCTGTCTTGAAAACACACACACACACACACACACACACACACACGCACACGAAAGAATCCAAATGTCATCTATTAAGTTAGATATTACAGATTTGCAAAATTTTAAAACAAGCTTGGAATATATCTCAGTTGTAATGTTTCCCTAGTATATAAAAGGCCCTAACTTTGATTCTTAGTGCTAAAAAAAAAGGTAAAATAAATAAAATAATGCCCACCTTCCTTACTGAATTGTGTTGAAAGTTGTTTTTTGTTGTTGTTTTCTTTTTTTTAGGTATAGGAACTGGAGAGGTAGTTCGGTGGGTAAATACCTACTGCACAAGCATGAGGAATGAGGATATAAGTTCAGATCCCCAATAGCTACATAAATATGGGCACAGTGGTTCATAGCAGAACCTCAGTGATGGAGTCAACAAGGCAGAGACAGGCAGACACTGGGTACCGGCTGGCCAGCCAAGCTAACTCAAAGAGTGAGCCCTATCTTGTCTCAAAAAACAAGGTGGGAAACAGTAAAAATAAATTTTAAAAGATAGAGAAGAGGGGAGCTGGAGAAGTGGTTCAGCCATTTAGAGTGCTTGTTGCTCTAGCAGAGGACCCACAACAATAGGTACTCCAGCTCCAGAGAATCTAGCACCCTCGTCTGGCCAACCCAAGTTCCTACACGTGTTCATGCACACATACACAGACATGTAACTACAACAAATCCTTTTTAAAAAAAAGAAAAAGGAAAGAAATAGGTAGAATAGAGAACACTCAATGTTGCCCTCTGGCTTCCAGACATGTGTGCACAGGTCTATGCATTCTTATGCATACATGTATATACAAAGTTACAGATGTTACCAGTATATAAGAAGTATGTTACCATATTTAATGAACCAATATTTAAATTTTTCTTAGTTTTAATCCATAATAGAGTTCAATATTGATAAATATAATGCACATAAGCAAAGTTCCTTACTGTCCATAATAGGTTTTGTTTTCTATTTGGACTTCAGTTTCTTTCCTCCAAAATTGTTATTTTTTTTCATATATATATATGTTTTGCCTATATGTGTGTCTGTGCGCCATGCCTATCCACTACTGCCTTCAGGGGCCAGAAGAAGGCATTACACCCATGGGAACTAGAGCGATATGCCCTCGTGAGCAACCACGTGAGTACTAGGAATAAACCTGGGTCTTATGGCATAGGTAGTGATCTTAACGGCTGGGATATTTAGTCAAACTCTATAATAACTTTTTAAAAAATAACTTATTTATTTTTACTTTATGTGCACTGGTGTTTTACCTGCATGTCTGTCAGTCGGTATGAAGGTGTAGGATCCCCTGGAACTATTACGGACATTTGTGAACTGTACCGTGGGTGCTGGGAACTGAATCTGGGTCCTCTGGAAGAGCAACTAGCTCTCAATCATTGAACCATCTCTCCATTCCCATAACAATTTTCAAAAGAGTAAAAAGTAGCCTTATTTTAATTTTTTTTTTTACTTTTACCATGTGATAAATTTAGGATCTCAGTAACACAACATTCTATTTACATTAATTTTTCTCCTCAGTCTCTGATGAAACTTTGTACTTTCAAACATCCCCAGAATGTCTCACTATGCAATAACAGCATTACTTTCCCCACTACCAAATGACGTAGTAAAACTGTATTCTATTTTAAATTCTATTTAACCTAAATTATGTACTCAAAGTACTCCCTCCTTAAATCTGCCTTTTCTTATGTTGATGTTCCATACAGGTACACACATTATTTTCTGCTCAAACTATATTAACTCTAGACTGAACTCAGAAAACAATTCAAGCATCATAAATGATACCTGTAAGGTCCCCAGTACGATGCTTACCTGATTTCTAGCACAGATATGCTGCTGGCTCCTCCATCCAGGTGGATCTTAGGAACTGTATCAGGTATACTGTAGAGAGACACTGTCGCCTCTGGCAATTCACCTGAGAAAGGAAAAGAATCTTTCACTACATCAAACCCAGGCTCTAATAAGCTTTCAGCAATATGGCAGTGAAATAAAATTCTCAGAACAGTTCTGACTTTTTACTGGTCTCTGACAGTACAAAAATCATTTTGAAGCTACACATATTCTTCCTTTCTCTGAAAAGCTGAATACTGTCTATTAACTATAGAATCCCCAGGGATTTTAACTCTACAAAAGCTCTATATGGTTCTAAATTTAGCCCAAGCAATAGAAACAGTTGGAAGATATGTAATTCCTTTTAATATCTGTGCTTTTATGTTGCCAGGCAGCTACTTCTTCAGTAATCTTAGAGCACCCAACCATGTAAAAGGAAGAAATACATTCAACTGACAGGTTAGTAATTATGGTAGCTGAAATATTATCTGAGCCAGATGTGGCTCATCCCCCAAATCCCAGTACTTGGGAAGCTGAGGCAGGAAGATCAGGAGTTCAAGGCCAGCATTGGCTAGATGAAGCTATCTCGAAAAGAAACTTAAAAGGGGGCTGGAAAGATGGATCAGATGCTAAGAGCACTGGCTGCTCTTCCAAGGGATCCAGATTTGATTCCTAGCCTTCACATGGCAGCTTACAACAGCTCTAGTTTCAGGGCATCTGATATGCTCTCCAGTCTCCATAGGGACCAGACACACAAGTGGTCCACAGACATACAAGTAGGTGAAACACTCATACACATAAAAATAAAACCTAAAAGAAAATGGTGGTGGTGATAGTACACGCCTTTAATCCCAGAATTTAGGAGGCAGAAACAGACAGATCTCTGAGTTCGAGGCCAGTCTGGTCGATAAGGAGAGTTTCAGGACAGCCTCTATCTCAAAAAACCAAGAGTAGGAACATGGTACTTTATGTCTACCTTATATGTCACCATATAAAAAAGTACTGGTTATTTTCTGTTGCTGTGACAAAACACCATGAACAAAAGCCACTTATGGAAAACACTGCAAGGCCAGCCCTCTTCCCTATATAGCTCACCCCCAAGAAAGTCATCAGTACTGCCTAGAACTCACTTCCTCCCATGAAGGAATTTAGTTTAGATACTATCGTGCCTACAACTGTAACTGAAGTTACAGTCGTGAGCTGCTATGTGGGTGCTGGGAATTGAACCTGGGTCCACTGCAAGAGCAATCAGTGCTCTTAGCCATAAGCTATCTCACCAGCCCCGCAATATTCATTCTTAACTGATAAGCCATTTCTCCAGCTCCAAATGTTATTATTTTTAATAGTCAATACTGTTAGTACTTTTAATACTGACAACTAGTGACAAAGTATTGAAGTGTCTGCATACACTAATATGTGTGTGCAGTTGATGGAATTACACGTGTGCATATGTGTATGGGGCCTAGAGAACAACCTTAGATGTGTAGCCATTGGCCATGGCTATCTTTTCTAGGCACTGTCTCTCATATATACACTTGCATATAATACATATACTACACACATGGAGTAAGGAAAAATAAAAATAAAATATCAACTCTATAGTACTCACCAAAACAAATCAATTCTAGCTAGTAAACGTAAAGGAAATGAGACAATCTGAAAATCAACATTTTGAAATCACTGATTTAACAAAAGTTTCAATAAGATTTATCAATGGATGCTGAGGTTATTCTAGTACACGGGAGGCAGGGACAGGAGAGTTAGGAGTTCATAACTACATAGGAGTCATAGGAACTACATAGGAAGGCTGAGAGATGAAACCCTGTCTCAAAACAACAAAAAGTTATTGAGGAAACAAGAATCATAAATCTTAAAATAGCCAACAGGGTGGCTTTACACAGTGAAATTCTATTGAGAATATGATTTAATTCTAGGTAAGAGCTAGCATTATAGTATTTTAGGTAAACTCTGTACTGAGCTATATTGCTAGCTCCTATTTATTTATTCATATTTATCCCCCTCCCCAATAGAATTTCACTATGTAAGCCACCATATCTGGTTATTTCATTTAGGTTGCCCATTTGCACTACACAACAGAAATGGTGGTAGCACATGCCTATAATCCCACAACTCCAATGGCAGAAAGGCAGGAGGATCTAGAATTCAAGGTCATCTTCAGCCACATATCAAGTTCTAAAACTACTTAGACTACATGAAACTGTCAGGGGGAAAAAAAACCAAGTAGGTCAGGCATGGTGTTGTACACCTTTAATCCTAGCACATGAAAGGCAGAGGCAGAAAACCTCTGTAAATTCAAGGCCAGCCTGGTTTAAACTGAGAATTCCAGAACAGCCAGGGCTATATTTTTTTTTTATTTTCTGAGATTCTGACTCTCCTCCCGCCCCCCACCTCACCCCCTCGTAAAAGGAATGAAGGGAGGGAGGGAAAGAGGGAAGAAGTAAATTTTTAAAATAAAAATAAAGGCTTGAGAGATGGCTCAGCGGTTAAGAGACCTGATTGCTCTTCCAGAGGTCCTGAGTTCAAATCCCAGCAACCACATGGTGGCTCACAACCATCTGTAATGAGATCTGATGCCCTCTTCTGTACATATATATAATAAATAAATAAGTCTTAAATTAAAAATAAAATGACCCCCACCTCTCCCTCTCTTTCCCCCTCCCTTCCTTGCTTCATTCCAAGACAAGAGTCTCAATCTGTTGCCCAAGCTGGTCTTAAATTCTAAGTAGTGGGAGCTACAGGTGAGTGCCACGGTGCCCAGCTTATGAAGAAAAAGATGTGCCTATTAAACAATAGCAAAAACATAAATATAGCAGAGGGCCAGGAAGGGGCACATGCCTTTAATCCCAGCATTCAGGTGGTATAGACCACCCAGGTCTATATAGTGGGTTCTATCCAGGTCACCCACGCCTACACACTAAGGAGGTGACCACCCTGGTCTATAGAGAGTGTTCCATCCAGGTCACCCAGGCCTACACACTAAGAACTAGTCTTAAACAAGTAAAACCTTTAAATTGTTTTATACGAGACCCGTACCAATAAATCCTCCACTGCCAAAGATAACTGAGAGCTAACATATTGGGAGAATGAGTGAAATGATGGAGAAAGCTTCACAGCTTATCTTTGCTCCTTCCTCAAAAACTCCCAGCATGCTACCACTAGAAACACACCTAACCTGCCTTGGAAGCAAAATCTTGATTCCCCACTCCCAGTGGTGCCTAGGACAGAATGCCAGACCTCAGGCATGCCAAGCTCCATCAATAAACATCATGCCCAATCACAAAAGTCAGTGATTTTTTTTTTAAAAAATCATTTTTATTTTTTTACATCTGCCTCCCAAGTGCTGGGATTTAAAGCATGTGCCTCACCACCACCACCCAGCAAAAATTATTACTCTGTTTTCAATGTTTGTTTTGTTTGCATGAGTCAGGAGTCAAACCCAGTGCTTTCCCAGGGCTCTACCCAAGTGAGCTACAACCCTAGTTTCCTCAAAGTATTTTTGCTTTGGTCATGGTGCACTCTGAGGTGCTACATGAGAGCCAAATGGAGATGTTCAAAATACCAGGGACTAAAGGAGCCTAGAGCTCAGGTTGAGTGGTCAGAACTGAAGACAAAAACACAAATATCAGCTTATCATAACAGTTGCTAAATAAAGTCATCAGGGTGGTGGGACTGTCCCACTGCACGTGCTGTTCTTGAAATGTTATCCAAGACAACTAACCAGAGATGTCAGAAACAGGTGGGCTTACTATCTATACACTAAACCTATTCAGTAAGACTCAAACTGCAGGGCTGAAGAGAAGGCTCAGCAGTTAAAAGTACTGGCTGCTCTTCCAGAGGTCCTGAGCTCAATTCCCAGCAGCCACATGGTGGCTCACAACCTTTTATGATGGAAGCTGATGCCCTCTTCTAGTACACAGATGTACATGCAGACAAGACCTATCCATATACATAAATCTTTTTTTTTTTTTAAAGAAGAGTCAAACTGCAAGTATGTGTGCATCCCTTCACTCATGCATACATGTATCTAGTCAGTGTGTATGAACAACGATTTTGTACATGAGGGATACAGCAGTTCATAAAATACGTAAGATACCAGTTCTCACAGGTATTAGGGTGTATTAGGGTGTCGCCATAAGTAAGATTACAGACAAGAAATCAAGCAGGGCAGTTTGAAAAGGTGGTGTTAGTAAGCTGTAGCAATACTGATGCACAAATCATCACAAGTGCTATACGAGGCAACCCTAATATAAAAACACCACTGTAGGCTTGGAAGCCTAGCCTGGAACTCACTCTGTAGACCAGGCTGGCCTCGAACCCAGAAATCCGCCTGCCTCTGCCTCCCAAGTGCTGGGATTAAAGGCATGCGCCACCATCACCTGGCTCATAGAGGTTTTTGGTTTCTGGTTTTTTGTTTTGTTTTTAACAGCTTGTGGGAGGAAGATGGACACAGAACACCTTAGAGTCGCCTTTCTCTATCTACCATTAGGTGGATTCAAAGACAAAGGTGCTTTGAAAATTATAAAAGGCAGGTTTTGATTGTTACTAAATAAATTTCAGGTCAGTTGGTAGAGTTCTTGCCTAGCATGCTTGAAACCATGGGTTCAAGGCCCAAAAGGAAGGAAGGAAAGAAGGAGGGAAGGAAGGAGGGAAGGAGAGAAGGAAAGAAAGAAATAGGCATAGTGGCACATGGCTATAACATCAGTACTCCTGGCTACATAGCAAATTTGAGGTTTGTCCGGGCTACAGGATATACTGTCCCAAATGTAATAATTAAGGAGACCAGCAAGATGACTTAGCAGTAAATGCATTTGACAGTCTTACTTGACTTCCCAGAACCCACATAAAGGAGAATTACTAACCAACTCCCCATTCTCTAACCTCCACACACAACCATGCATGCCTGCATCCATTACCACACACGTCCTATACATACAATAAAATAATATAAACATACAATAAATAATGACAAACTGCAGCAAAGATGGTATATGACACGAATATACCAATACACCCAAAGTGGCACAAGCAAACCAGTTAGTGAAGAACAACTAGCCAGATATGGTGGCATACAAGCCTAATCCCAGCACCCAGGAGGCTAAGGAAAAGGGGCCAAGGCTAGTCTGGGCCATACAGAGAAACTTTTGCAAAACAAATAAATCTGAGTTACATTACTATTTCCATAATTAGCAGATTTCAACATCATCTGATTTTCTTTAAACATAAGAGAAAAATGCCAAGGAAACTCAAAAGAAAGACCAAATTAAGAAAATTTTCTGCTTGTAAAAATAAAGTCACAGGTAATAGAAGGGATGGACAGAATACCTTCAACAGAGAGACAGGGCAAGTGCTCTGCTAACACAGCAACCAGGCTGGTCCACTCAACTACTGAGTGGAGCACTTCTACAGAGCGGAGAAGGATACAGCTCAAGGAAAATACTCAGCCACTGCATAGGAACATCTAAAATTAGAACCACCAACTGGATTCATGTGCACATCTTGAAGCCATGAGTCTGGTTATTTTTCCTCTTCTAAGTTGACAACACATTCCATGGAAGGACAATATTCTTCATAGACTCCTTCTTCTTTCTGATTTTTTGAGACAGGGACATAACACTGTAGCTCCCCCAGGAAAACTTCAAACTTATCTCAGTGTCCTGCTCTGCCCGAGTGCTTGCTCGGATGGTAGACATGCACCTGCCCTCATACCTGCCTTCTTAACTCATCTATGAAAAGCAGCACAGGAAGGGCTCAGCGGCCAAAGAGTAAAAAGGCTTGCTGACACCCCGACAACCTGAGTTCCCAGCACTTTTTTTTTTTCTTTTGGTTTTTTTTCGAGACAGGGTTTCTCTGTGTATCCCTGGCTGTTCTGGAACTCACTCTGTAGACCAGGCTGGCCTCGAACTCAGAAACCCGCCTGCCTCTGCCTCCCAGGTGCTGGGATTAAAGGCGTGCACCACCACTGCCTGGCAAGTTCCCAGCACTTGCTCACAACCTTAGGCAACTCCAGCTCCAGGATATTGGATGCCCTCTCCTAGCCTCCATGGGTACTTGCACATAAATACAAACTCACACAAATTTTTTTAAATAAAGTCAAATCTTTGATGGGGAATGATGGTGCATGTCTTTAATTCCGGACCAGCCTAACTACATAGTAACAGGCAACACTGTTGAGAACTGTCTCAAAAAATAAAACTTTAGTGCTCCCTTCTGCAGCACATATACTAAAATTGGAATGATATAAAGAAGATCAGCATGGCCCTTGCGCAAGGATGACGTGCAAATTCGTGAAGCATTCCATATAATTTTTTTTTTTAGAAAAAAAAAATTTAAAGAAAATTAGATAGCTCTACAAAATTCTCTCCTTTGGACTTAAAAATACAAAATATGACATGTTCTCTAAAAAATAAATAAATAAAATAAAAAACAAAACAAACAAACAACATAAAAACCATTCTACCTTTTCCTGAGTCAGTGAAATGGCTCAAGAGGCACAGGCTGAGTTCCAGCCCTGGAACTCATTTAAGGTGAAAGGAGAGAACAACCCATTCCACAGAAAGTTGTTCTCTAATGTCCACACGCACGGCAAATGTGCCCACGTTTGTATTCATTCTCTGTGTATGCATGTATACATACATACTACTTTTTTTAGTGCACACTTTTCCTGAGAACGCTCCTTGTGCACTCAGAAGGAGACCTGGCGCAGCACGTGCCACACTCATTCTTTAGCAACTGTGCAGAAGCCTTAGCATTGCTTTCATCTATGCCACAGAAATGTTTACATGTCTCTACAGCTGAAGAAAACTGACTGGAAATGCTGTTGTGAACAGACATAAAAGGGGAAAACAGAAGTTTGGTAGGCACTGTTACCAATCTGCCTAAGTTACTAGAAATTATTTATTAAAAAAAAAAAAGGACTAACAGGCAAGGCTGGCAAGGCCAGTGGTTCACACCTGGGAGTTCCAGGACAGCCAGGGCTACATAGTGACACTCACAAAACAAAAACAAAACAAAACCGGAGGGGGAGGGGGCTGAAGTGATGCTTAGGTGGTTAAGATCATGTGCTGATCTTATAAAGACTTGAGTATTTATATGCTCATGCTGGGTGCTCACAACCGCTGACAGCTCCACCCACACTGGACCAGGAGTCACTAAGCAGAGGTAACTCTGAACCCTGATTTCGCACCTCCACCTCACAAGTGCTAGGCGTACAGCAGCAGATCTTTTCCTAACATTCTTTTGGTGCTATTTCTTGTATCTTAGTACTGGAACCAGATCTAGTCAAACGCTTAGGAGAGCACCAATTCTCTACCTTCAAAAAGCGGCTCTCTCATGACCAGGGCAAGCTTTCAATGTGCTGGCAAACATTTAAGCCAAAACCTCTGCCACCACTTTCCTACTAAGTGCTTTGTAAAGGATTCCTCATCCTTTGCCTTCCTGAAGAGGAGCCAAGACTGCCAGAGACAAGACATGACACTCCAGCCAGGTCAGAGGAGGTAACCAAGAAGTAAAAGAAATAAATGAGGCATACCCCAAAACCTGCTTCTTTTGATTCTCAAACTTAATGAAGGAGGATGGGGGAGGGGGGAACCAAGTGTTCTCTAAGACCAAATCCTCCACTGTAAAGGAAGCTACTTTTATAGTTTTAAGCTCAACTGTTATCTACAGAGAGAGGGGACCATGACTTTCCACAACTGAATACTCATACTGAGACCAGCCTACTCACTGACACCAAGGCAGCACGAAGTGAATCTCAGCATGCTATGAATGAGTCTCACAGGCGATCTAAGACCATGTACACAGCCTTGTTGCTCTTGAAAAGGACTGGGTTTGGTTCTCAGCACCCACATGACAACTCACACATGATAACTGCCTCAACTTCAGTTCCAGGTGATCCTATGCCCTTGAGGCCTCTGCAAGCACCAGGCATGTAATGGCACAAATACATGCATATAAAATAAAATAAATCTGTCAAAAAAAAAAAAAGACTAACCATACAAAGATCTTGCATTCCTTTCTCTTCTCCTTTTCCCTCAGAAAATATACCAAGAAGTGGAAAAATATTATCCTCCAATGGATACTTTACAAAATCCTACCAGAAGTTCACTACAAGGAAAGAGCTCAAGAACACAGCCAGGTTGAAAAGTCCTTGCCTGTACCCCAGCTGTTTGAGAGGCTGAAACAGGAGGCTCAATGGAGGAATCTAAGAGTTCCTGGGCAGACGGAGCACCAGCAGGCCTCTTCCATAGTCAGTAAACCCTGACTCTGATGAGCACTGATAAAAGTCGAGCGACAACGTGATAAGGACAGAGCAATTAGCAAAACAAAAAAACCTGTCCTCAAGTTTTTCTTTTCTCACAGAAAAGACTAAAATTCACAGGAAGGGGCCTGGCAACAAGAGGTCAGCAGAAAAATCAGTAGGAATCACATATATCCTTCGCAATGCAGATACCTAAGGCAAGGTCCAGTTAGGGCCCCTCGAGGAAGCCAACAGAGGTGAGGGGACAGGGTATGCAACTTTATAAGGGAAAGGTGATCCCTGGCTGTCCTAGAACTCGACTGGTAGACCAGGTTGGCCTCAAACCCAGACATCCTCCTGTCTCCACCTTGAGTGCTGGGATTAAGGGAGTGTACCACTGGAACTGCAACTTTTTTGGTTTTTCGAGACAGAGTTTCTCTGTGTAGCCCTGGCTGTCCTCGAACTCAGAAATCCACCTGCCTCTGCCTCACAACTGCTAGGATTAAAGGCGTGCGCCACCTCTACCTGGCTGGAATTGCAACTCTTTTTTTTTTTTTTTTTTTTTTTTGGTTTTTTGAGACAGGGTTTCTCTGTGTAGCCCTGGCTGTCCTGGAACTCACTCTGTAGACCAGGCTAGCCTCGAACTCAGAAATCTGCCTGTCTCTGCCTCCCAAGTGCTGGGATTAAAGGCGTGCGCCACCACCGCCTGGCCGAATTGCAACTCTTAAAAGGTTTAATTTTTGCTGACATTTCATCAACAAGGTTCTCTGTTCTAGAAATCACTGTGGAAATTAGCTACTGGGGAGGAAAAATACATCTAAGGAAGTGAAATGAAATAACCTAATTCACAACTTTCCACATCTACTTCAACTTTTATCTTAATGCCCAAGTCCTGTGGGGTGGGGGCTTTACTGAAGAGAGGAAAAATGCATTTGGAAGAGAGGCTGCAAATGACTGGCCTGTCAATCTAACTATCTGAAAATACAATAAAATGCTAGGAATCTGTGATAGTAGGTGGTACTTGTCACATCCCCAGAGCCTTCAAGTAGCTAGGGCTGCGAGTTCTCGAGTCCTTTAGAAAAAAAAAAAAAAAAAAAGCAAGGCTATTCCTTCACTCGGTTTTAATGAAGGTTCTGGTTGGGTCATTCCTCACTATTGGGCAAAAACAATTCACTTGTGAGTTACTAGTCTCTGCGGTTACTAGGCTAATGGTGACAAACGATGAAGGCTGCTTAGCCCTTCGAAAAAGCCTGAGTTTGAGCTTAGCACAGGCCCAACTTCTCGGAGCTCCCGCACGTGCCAACTCAAAGCCGCGTCCCGCTACGAACTCCAATCCTCCAGCACAGGTTCCGCGGCAAGCCGACAGGGACGAGCGCTCGGCGCCGCGCCTCTGCGGCGCAGCCAGGGCCGCACGGCACGGCTCCGCGCGACACAGCACCGCGCCGCCCGGCCCCTCGCTCGGCCACAGGTGGCGCCGCCCCCTCCCCGCGGCCCGCCGCCCGCGGCCCCAGCTCCGCGCGCTCCCGCGGCCCGACCCTGCCGGGGCGCCGCGG
>JADRCD010153413.1:0-23971 GCA_019843815.1 Montemys delectorum
AAAAAAAAAAGACACATAATTTAAAATAATAGTAGTAAATGTTTTAATTATTTTTATTCACTTTTATGTATATGGATGTTTTACCTGAACACATGTCTGTGTACCACATACACGGCCCACAGAGGCCAGAAGAGGGCACTGGATCCCCTAAGACTGGAATTACAGACAGTTCTAAACTGCCATATGGGTGCTGGGAATCAAACTCTGGTTGTCTGAAAGAACAGCCAGCACTCTTAACCAATAAGCTATCTTTCCAGCCTATAATGAATGTTTTTTTTAAACTAAATGTAACTAGAAGATGGCTAACATGACAGATGTTTTATTTTAAAAACTTAGAACTAAAAAGGAAAGAAACCCCAAACCAAATCTGACACCTGAAGGCAACTCTAGGTTCCTCACCTTCGAACAGATGAGCTGTAACTCCATTCTCCTGCTAACCAAGCCTTCCCCAGCTCCCAGCCTGTACCTGCAGTGCATTGACAACTCGGATCGGATGCTCCTCCCCCAGAGCCTGGATACAGTGTTGAAATAAACAATTAATGTTGTCCTTGATCTTCATTAACTCCTCACCATCCAGAGATTCCAGCTTGCCTTCCAGATACTCTAAATTCACCTGCCAGAAAGACAATGAGGGCCTGAGCAGACTCCCAGTGCAGCATTCAGAACACATAAGACAATCTTACCTACAGAGCTCCCACATGCTCCCACTCTTACCTTCATGAGGAAGAGCTCCTCCCAAAACCGAGGACTACACTTACTGGGATCTTCCGTCTGAAATCAAAAAATAAGCATGTTCAACTTTATTGCAAACTCAAAAAGCATCAAAAATACTGTCAGCTTTATTTGTCATATTTAACTTTGAAAATGTTTTCTTATCTTAAACTACAACCAAGAAAGAGAACAAGGTTTTCTTTTTTTT
This sequence comes from Montemys delectorum, assembly GCA_019843815.1. NCBI lineage: Eukaryota > Metazoa > Chordata > Mammalia > Rodentia > Muridae > Montemys > Montemys delectorum. Next base: position 920 of record JADRCD010153413.1, read on the forward strand.
TTTTTTTAAGAATTTATTTATTTTATGTATGTGAGTACACTGTAGCTGTACAGATGGTTGTAAGCCTTCATGTGGTTGTTGGGAATTGAATTTTTAGGACCTCTGCTCGCTCCGGTCAACTCCACTCCCTGCTTGCTCTGGCCCAAAGATGTATTTATTATATGTAAGTACACAGTAGCTGACTTCAGACGCACCGGAAGAGGGTGTCAGATCTCACTATGGGTGGTTGTGAGCCACCATGTGGTTGCTGGGATTTGAACTCAGGACCTTCGGAAGAGCAGTCAGTGCTCTTACCCACTGAGCCATCTCACCAGCCCGAGAACAAAGTTTTCTGTAGGCAGTGTATGGATATATATTCTCTACACCAAAAGCAAAACAATGGCTCAAAACATTTCCTTTAAATACTTCGCTATTAAATAAATACATAAAATTTAAAAGTTAGGCCAACAGACATAGAAGTACAAGCCGGCAATTGGGAGACAGAAGCAGGTGGATCTCATGAGTTCAAGGCCAGTCTGGCTTCCATATCTAGTTCTAGAACAGCAAGGAATACATAGAAAGATCTCGTCTCAATCAATTAATCAATCAATCAATCAATCAATCAATCAATATAGGCTATTCTGCTAAAAGACCTAAGTTCAATTCTCAGCACCCACATAGCAGCTCACAAAAGTCTACAATTCCAGTTCCAGGAAATCCAAACCCCTTCTCTAGCCTTCTCAGGCACTGTGCACACATAGTACACATACATGCAGGCAAAATACCCTCGCACATAAAACAAAAATAATCCTTTAAAATAAAACTACATACACAAACACACACTCTCCATCATCCTCAGGTACATAACAAGGCTAGCCTGTGACATATGAGAATCTGTCTCAAGGGCTGGCGAGATGGCTCAGGAGGTAAGAGCACTGACTGCTCTTCCAAAGGTCCTGAGTTCAAATCCCAGCAACCACATGGTGGCTCAGAACCACCCGTAATGATATCTGACACCCTCTTCTGGTGCATCTGAAGACAGCTACAGTGTACTTATTTATAATAAATCAATCTTTGGGCCAGAGCAGGGTTGACCAGAGCAAGCAGGGGCCCTAAATTCAATTCCCTACAACCACATGAAGTCTCACAACCATCTGTTCTCATATACATAAAATAAATAAATATTTAAAAAAAAAGAGAGAGAGAGAATCTGTCTCAAAATAAGTAGTAGTCCTATTAAGATTCCACTATCTGGAGCTGGAGAGATGGCTGGAGAGCTGGAGAGTAGTTAAGAGCACTGACTGCTCTTCCAGAGGTCCTGAGTTCAAATCCCAGCAACCACATGGTGAGTCACAATCATCTGTAATGGAATCTGACGCCCTCTTCTGGTGTGTGTGAAGACAGCTACAATGTACTTACATACATAAGTAAATAAATCTTAAAAAAATAAATTCCACTATCTACTTATTTTTAACATCTCTTATAGCCACTCTGTATTGTTTTCAATAAACCAGACATGGTGCACAGGACTGTGACGTGAGGGTCAGGGTGCTGAGACACAGGACTGTGATGTGAGGGTCAGGGTGCTGAGACACAGGACTGTGACGTGAGGGTCAGGGTGCTGAGACACAGGACTGTGATGTGAGGGTCAGGGTACTGAGACACAGGACTGTGATGTGAGGGTCAGGGTGCTGAGATAGGACTACCATTGAGTCCCAGGCCAGACTAACAAGATCCTGTTTCAAAACAAAGAAAAGGAAAACAAATTCCGATTTTAAGGCTTGCCAATAACTAGAAGTGTTTCATTTGAGTGCACTATTCTGAGTGTGGCAAGGCTGAAAGCTGGGGTTATTTATACGTTAAGATGGAGCTTCATCCCTCAATTCCGAGACAAATTACTTCATCTATGAAATGAGAGTATTGTGACCAGCAGCATGGCTCAGCAGGTACAGGCCCTTGCCACCAACACTGATGGCCTGAGTTTGACCCCTAAGAATCACATGTTAGAAGGAGAAAACAGCTATCCTCTGACACCTCCACCCACCCAACCACACAAATAGGTAAAATAAATAAATGTCTTAAATTTTTGTTTGGTTTTGCTTTTTTGATACAGAATCTCACTACATAGCCCTAAATGGCCTGGAACTCTACATATATATCAGAACGTCAGCCAACTCTAACAGAGACCCACCTGACTCTGACTCCAAGTGCTGCGATTAGAGGTGTGCACCACTATACCTGGCCTTAAAGATTGTTTTTAATGATGGTATTATCAGCACCAACAAAGATTTCTTGTCAGGATTAGAACTAATAATATGTTTAGTAACACAGTAGTTTAGTATGCTGCCAGGCATACAACAGAAACAGAAATATATGTTCTTTATAAGTATTATTCTAGGGCCGGAGAGATGACTCAGCGGTTAGGAGCACTGACTGCTCTTCCAAAGGTCCTAAGTTCAAGTCCCAGCAACCACATGGTGGCTCACAACCATCTATAATGAGATCTGATGCCCTCTTGGGGGGTATCTCAAGACAGTTACAGTGTACTTTCATATAATAAATAAATCTTCTTTAAAAAAGTATTATTCTAATTTACATTTGAAGGCTGAAATAAATCTCCAATCCAATTCACAATAATTCTGTAGTCACCCCATATAACTAGAGAATGAGGATGTTTAATTATTTATTCTATCTACCAACAACTTGAGATAGAATGTAACAATGCATCTTTTTAAAATATCTGAAATTGAAATTGTAGAATTCAAGGTACAAAAGAAAATTCATAGGACATCTATCATTCTGAAAAAGGAGGGGATCTTTAGGTAAGAAAAAGAAACAAAGAAAGGAAGGAAGGAAGGAAGATAATCATAAAAATGAGTCATGAGACTGAAGGAGTGGCTCAGTAGTTAGACCACGTGCAGCTCTTCCAGAAGACCAGGGTTTCCTCCCAAGCACCAACACCAGGTGGCTAACAACCACATGTAACTCCAGCTTGAGGTATCTGATTCTGATTCTCTCTCTGACCCTTTGTCAAGACAGAGTTTCTTTGTGTAGCCCTGGCTGTCCTGGAACTCACTCTATAGACCAACCATGATGGCCTAGAACTCTTAGAAATCTGAGCTTGCCTCTGCCTCCTGAGTGCTGGAATTAAAGGCATGCACCACTACCACCACCACCACCACCACCACCACCACCACCACCACCACCACCACTCAGCTGACAAATCTTTTAAAAAAGAAAAAAGTTAGACAGTAGGATAGCTCAGACAATAAAGGTTCAAAAACCTGGTGACCTGAGTTCAACCCTGGAACCCCCATAAAGGTGAAAAGACAGAACATACTTGCACAATCCTGTCTCTGACCTACACACATACTCCATGGAAATTATAAATAAATAATATTTCTTTTTTTTTAAGATTTATTTATTATTATAAATAAGTGCACTGTAGCTGTCTTCAGACCCACCAGAAGAGGGCATCAGATCTCATTATGGGTGGTTGTGAGCCACCATGTGGTTGCTGGGACTTGAATTCAGGACCTTCAGAAGACCAGTCGGTGCTCTTACCAGCTGAGCCATCTCGCCAGCCCCCAATAAATAATATTTCTTAAAGATATTTGGGGAGCTGAAAAGATATCTCAGAAGTTAATAGCAATTTTCACTCTTGCAAAGGACACCACAGTTTGGTTCCCAGCACCCTACAGCAGCTCACAATTGTTGCTCCCCTAGCAAAACTGTAGCCATTTTGTTCCATACCTTGCAGTCATTGACACAGAAAAATAGCTTGACTCAGAGCAGGGTCAAGCTGCCCACATACCCTGTTATATTCTCAGGGCCAAGCAAGATAGAGGTCAGCTTGAACTGTTATGTCTAAACTGCTAAAGAAACTTGGAATAAGGCTGACCATCCTGCAGCCCCTTTATCTGCTTATGAGCTCATTATGGTTTTCCCTATATAAACTGACCCCGAGCCAGGCAGTGCACCCCTTTAATCCCAGCACTTGGGAGGCAGAGGCAGGCAGATTTCTGAGTTTGAGGCCAGCCTGATCTACAGAGTGAGTTCCAGGAAAGCCAGGGCTACACAGAGAAACCCTGTCTAGAAAAAAAAAAAACAAAAAACAAAAACAAAAAACAAAAACAAAAAAAAACACTGGTTGCTCTTCCAGAGGACCTGGGTTCATTTTTGAGCACCTACATGTCAGTTCACAACTGTCTGTAACTTTAGTTCTAGGGGATCTGACACCCTCCCACAGACACACAAGTAAATGAAAGCACCAATGTACATAAAATTAAATAAATTAGATTTTTAAAAAAGAGTATTTGGACTAAAAAACTGAAAAGCCAAAATTAGTATGGTGGTTCATGACTATAATTGCAGCACTCAAGACAATGTGGCTGGAGGATCACAGAGTGTGACGACAGGTTAATCTACACAGTGAGTTCCAGGCCAGCCTGAAGTACACAGCAAGATACTTGCTAAACACAAAGGACCAGCCAGATGACTCTGAGTAAAAGAACCAAGCCTGACAATCTGAGTTCAACCTCAGAACCTAAATAGAGGGAGACCTGTTCCAAGTTGTTCTCTGATTCCATACATGCACCATGGCTTGTGTTTTTTTGCACTCACTCAAACACATATATGTGTACACACATAGAAATAAATAAACACAACTTTATTTTTTTTAAAGAAACAAACAAAACACCTCCATCTAGCTGCGCAGGCTGGCCTTACCGTGAAAATCTCGTCATACATCAGCACCACTTTCTCCTTTAGTGGCTTTTTTGAGGCTGAAGATTTCCGGAGCAAGCCTCCCCGTTTTTCTACTTGTGCCATGGCTAGAGAACCTGTGGGGTGAGACACGTTTCAGGATAATATAAATACAATACCATAACAGAAGAAATACGTCAGGATGCATTTGTTCAAACCCATCGAAGATCCAGCCAAGAGTATACCTAATGCAGACATGGACTCCAGGTGGTAATGATGTGTAAGTCAATGCAGATTCTCAAATGTAACAAATACATAATGGGACAAGCTGTGGGCTGCAAAATCACAGAATTTTTGGACCACCACCACCTTTCTCTCAATTTTGCTATGAACCAAAAATGCCTGTAAAAAAACAAAACTCATTTGAAAAATAAATTGGTGCATTGAGCATTGGTGATTAATGCCTATAATCTGGGAGTGGGGGAAAAGATAAAATGATTAAAGGTTCAGGGTCATCCTTAGCTGTACAGAGTTCAAGGCCAGTCTGAGCTATAGGAAACACTATCTTAAAAAGCTGGAGAAGGCAGGCAGTGGTGGCACTCGCCTTTAGTCCCAGAACTCGAGAGGCAGAGGCAGGTGGATTTCTGAATTCTAGGCCAGTCTGGTCTACAGAGTGAGTTTCAGGAAAGCCAGGACTACACAGAGAAACACTGTCTGGGGAAAAAAAAAAAGAAAGAAAGAAAGAGCTGGAGCGACGGCTGTGAGTTTAATTCTCAGCAACATGGTGGCTCACAGCCATCTACAATGTGGTCTGGAGAAATGGCTGTGAGTTCAATTCTCAGCAACATGGTAGCTCACAACCATCTACCATGTGGTGTGGTGCCCTCTCTGGCATGCAGGTGTACATATGCATAGAGTACTCAAATACATAAAATAAACTAATAAATCTTAAAAGAAAAAAAAAACAAACCAAAAACCATAAGGAGAGAAGGGAGAGAGGGTGAACAGGCAGATAGGCAAGGCCAGAGCCACCACACTTTAGGATACTACAGAATCTACTGAAATATCATTCAATGGGATTTTTTAGAAAGAAGAAATGATAATGATTTAGATCTTATTCATTAGTCCCCTCCCCAGACCAGGTAACATCAAGACTTAAAATATTAATTGCCCTATAGCACAATACATTTTAAATTCATAAAAAGTACTGGTGGCTGAAGCTTAAAGCTGATCTAAAAGCAGACAGGAAAGTGTAACTAGCTCCTTCTATAAGAAGTCTAGCCACATATCTGAGGAGAAGAGAAGGAAGGCTACGGAGCACGAAGTGCTCACAGAGTGATGGTGAAGTTAATTTCAGATATTGATCGAGCTAAGGACCATTAGGGCAGGAAGTATACTACAGACTGATGTGCCCCGTCCATTTCCCCCAAGGAAGCAGGTTCTCATCACTGCAAAGCACTTGCCCTTCACTGCCTCATAAATCACACTGCACTTGACTGTCTTCAGAAACTCCTCTGGAAAGAGACTATAGACAGAGAACACAAGTTTAGAAACCAAAAATAAATCTAATTCCAAAATATTAATAATATGCTACTTTCAAACTTAATTGTATAAATGTATAATACTATTGTAGATCAAACTTCAACTTATTTCTTGGTTCTATAGAAAAGCAGTTCTAGAATCTTTACATCTTCAAGGAACTCTCATTTTTTTTCAACTGAGACTTAGAATCCCAGGGGTCTCCAGTGCAGATATACACACATTCCCTCAGCTCCCTCATTTGTTTTCGTATTAGCCAAGCTCCAGCTCTCTTAAATCCTGAGCTCTGTGTATGAAATCTAGGCCCCTACAAGACAGATGGGAGAACACTAGGGAAAGGCCTGATTTTACCTCTAGATAAACTCAAAGACACTGAACTCAAATCAAAACCAAAAGTTTACTTAAGAGATGCACCCAATAGCCCAAAAGATTCTTTTTTTAAAAAACTTTTGTTTTGTTTGTTTTTTTTGTTTGTTTGTTTTTTGAGTCAGGGTTTCTGTGTGTATCCCTGGCTTTCCTGGAACTCACTCTGTAGACCAGGCTGGCCTTGAACTCAGAAATCCACCTGCCTCTGCTTCCCAAATTCTGGGACTAAAGGCGTGCACCACAACCATCCGGCCAACTTTTTTTTTTTTAAGATTTATTTATGGGGCTGGTGAGATTGCTCAGTGGTTAAGAACACTGACTGCTCTTCCAGAAGTCAAGAGAGCAACAGATCTCATTACCAGTGGTTGTGAGCCACCATGTGGTTGCTGGGATTTGAACTCTGGACCTTCGGAAGAGCAGTCGATGCCCTTAACTGCTGAGCCATCTCTCCAGCCCAGTACAAAAGATTCTTAGATATCATCTTGCCCTAATACATACAGCCAAAAAGGGAGATTCCTATCTCTGACCATGTATCAAGCACAGATAACTTCTCCAAGCGGGTATTAAACACCTGTATTGTAAGAACTACATCATATACTTCACTTAGAAACATTTGGTTCATGGGAATGCTCAGCAGAAGTTGTTTACCAGTTCTGAAAAGAGAAGGACTACTTCTCAAAAGTCTTAAGTGTAGTCAAACATGGTGGCACACACTTGCAATCCAGTTCGGCCTGGATACACATACAAGTTCCAGCCTAGCCTAAACTACATAGGGAGACTCTGTCTCCAACCCTTACCAAACAGGCAGTGACATGGCTCAGTGGGTAGAGGCATTCACTACCAAACCATCTCAGGAACCTACAAGGTACAGGGAGACAACCAACTCCCCTGTTATCCTCTGACCTCCACATGTATGCCATGGGTCACATGCACCCACACAAAGACATAATTGTAATAAAAAGATTTACACTTTGCCCAGGTCATCTCTAATCCTACCTCTCAGAAGCTGAGGCAGGAGGACTATTAAGAGTTCAAGGTAGCCGGGTAATGGTGGCGCACGCCTATAATCCCAGCGCTTGGGAGGCAGAGGCAGGCAGATTTCTGAGTTCAAGGCCAGCCTGGTCTACAAAGTGAGTTCCAGGACAGCCAGGGCTACACAGAGAAACCCTGTCTTGAAAAACCAAAAAAAAACAAACAAACAAAAAAAAGAGTTCAAAGTAGGGAGCTGGAGAGATGGCTCAATGGTTAAGAGCACCTGACTGCTCTTCCAGAGGTCTTGAGTTCAATTCCCACCAACCATGTGATGGCTCACAACCAACCATCTGAAATAGGATCCAATGCCCTCTTCTGGTGTGTCTGAAGACAGCTACCATGTATTCGTACACAATAAGTAAAAAATTCAAGGCCAGGCTGTTCTTCCAGAGGACCCAGGTTTTGGTTCCCAGCACACACATGGCAGCTCACAAGCATCTGTAACTCTTGGTCCAAGGGAATCTGACAGCATCTTCTGCCTCTGTGGGCACCAAGCACACACTTGGTGCATAGACATACATTCAGACAAAGCACCCATACACATAAAATAAAAATAAATCTTGATAATAAAATTCAAAGTCAGGCACACACCTTTAATCCCAGCACTTGGGAGGCAGAGGCAGGCGGATTTCTGAGTTCGAGGCCAGCCTGGTCTACAGAGTGAGTTCCAGGACAGCCAAGACTACACAGAGAAACCCTGTCTCGGGGAAAAAAAATTCAAAGTCAGCTTAGACTACAGAGTAAGACTGTCTCAACAAACAAAATAAAACAAAACCCCAAGCACAGAGATACACACTTAGAATTCTAACATTAAGTAGACAGAGCTAGGAAAACCAAGAATTAGTGATCATTCTCAGTAACATAACCAGTTAAAGGCCAGCCTGGCATACACAGTCTCCTAGTTTAATAGTACCAACATCAATAAAAAGTCCTAGGTCAGACCTAAAATTTGAGTTAAGACCTATTTCTATTATTTTACCAAGCCTTCAATTTCTATTATAATCTAGAGAAAACTGAGAAGAAAATCAAAACAGAAGACTCAGACATTTTCCATTATATTGATCGCGGCTTTGTCTTAAAATATGAAATACAGTTCCTGCTAAATAACAGGCCTGTATGATGTAAACTGGCTGTCAAGAGGACGACATCCTTATCTTGGGAAAATAAATTGGAAATCAAGAGAGCCGAGTTAATAAATCGCAAACAATGCACTTCTACGTGCACTGGGTAGAGAACCCGCATGTGCTCAGCTTCCATGAGCTGGAACATCAAGGACCACAGCTCCTAAGACACAAAAAGTCACATGTTTACAAACATGTCCCTGTGAGGATCTACACTTGGATTACAGCTAATCAATGCCCATTCCAAACCTAATAAGCTCTCTATTTCAGCATCAATACTTTCTAATAAGCAAAAGGGAATAGAAAAGGAGGAGGGAGATAATTCTGATCCAAACTACCAAATTTTCAAATAAATAGTATCCATCAATCTCCTTCCATGTAAAACGGGAATAAATACGGCCAGGGCCTCAGCTCACTAGTCTGTCATCCCCACAGAGCTTGCTGGGATTGCCACCCAAACTGCCTGGAAAGTGCCTGAAACCTGAAACCAAGAACATAAAGCCTCTCCTCCCGCTAGGACTCCCGCCCATGAGGTCAGCAAATCAGGGTTTCTAGGGAGGAGGCTATAAGAAGTATAAACTTCTCACAAGGTTTTCTTTGGGTCTCAGAAAATTGAAATAACTTATCTTGCAGCTGAAGAGACGGCTCAGTTAGGAGCACTGGCTGTTCTTCCAGAAGACCCAGGTTCAATTCCCAGCACACACATGGCCCTCACAAGTGTCTGTAACTCTAGTTTCAAAGGATCCTATGTCCTCTTCTGGACTCCTCAGGCACTAGGCACAAACATGGTTCAGAGACAGGCAGACATTTTTAATTTAAAAAAAGTATCTTGGTGCCAGGCAGTGGTGGCACACACCTTTAATCCTAGCACTTGGGAGGCAGAGGCAGGTGGATTTCTGAGTTCAAGGCCAGCCTGGTCTACAGAGTGAGTTCCAGGACAGCCAGGGCTACACAGAGAAACCCTGTCTCAAAACACCAAAAAAAAAAAAGAAAAAAAAAAATCTTGGGGCCAGAGACACAATTTAATTGGAAGAAAGCATCAGTTCCAAGTGAGGCCGATCCAGACTACATGAAACCATGATTAAACCCCATCCCTACCACCACCTCCAAGAAAAAAATTTCATCTGAGAAAAAAAAAAAAAAAACAAACCCACCTGCTATAAGCAATTGTGAAGGAAAGCGCCCTAAAACACTTCAATCAAATAATGGAAATAGTAAAGTGAAATCTTTTCTTTTTTCTTTTTTTTTTTTTGGATTTTTGAGACAGGGTTTCTCTGTGTAGCCCTGGCTGTCCTGGAACTCACTCTGTAGACCAGGCTGGCCTGGAAAAGTGAAATCTTTTAACGTGAGGGAGTAGAGCAGTGGCTGAATAGCTGGTACTTGCCTTGCCTGGCATGTGCCTGGGTTCCATCCATAGCACCACAAACAATCTAAATAAAAGCAAATAAATAAATAGGAAAGAAGTAAGAGCAATAAAAGCAAATGTTGAGAAAAGTTTAGAAAGTAAAATACAAGCACAGAGTAGTCAGTCATTTATTCATTCAGCAAATACATAGTAAGCACTCTTTAGGTGCCAGGTACCACGGATGCAGCAAAATATAGGGGAAAAAAAAAAAGATACCTGAGGACAGAATTTCCATCCCAGGAGATGAAACAATTAAACTGAGACAACTCCAAGTGTCCAAGACAAATTACTTAGGGGGACTACTTTAGTAGATTAGAGATGATCTCAAAAAGAAAGTGATCATAGGTGTGATGGTTTGGATAGGTTTGGTCCCCAGAGCACAGGGAGTGGCTAGTAGGAAGTCTGGTCTGATTGGAGTAGATGTGGCCTTGTTGAAGGAAATGTGTCTAAAGTTTAGGTGAGCTTTGAGGTCTCCTATGCTGAGGTTCTGCCTAGTGCGAAGGCACCTCCTGGGCCTGCAGAAGACAGTCTCTTCCTGGCTTTGGTTTCCTTTGGGTCAAGATGTAGAATTCTTGGCTTCTCCAGCATTATGTGTGCCTGAACCTCTGAAACTGTAAGCCAGCTCCTATTAAATGTTTTCCTTTGTAAGAGTTGCCTTGGTCATGGTGTTTCTTCACAGCAATAAAATCCTAACTAAGACACTAGGCTTAAATAACAGGAGGAAACAGGCCTCTTGAACCCTGGGGAAAAGTGTTAAAGATGGAGAGAATGTCGAGTACGATAGACTCCAAGATCTAAACACATAAGCATGTTCAGACAGAAGCACCAGATGCCCACATTAGGATGAGCGCTTTTTGAAAAGCTTCTGTAAAGTTTCTTGAAGGGGTTATCTTATATTTCTAAGTTTTGTTTAGGTTTGGTTTGTTTTACAGGGGTCTTTCACATTACAGACAAGTGTTCCTCCACTGAGTTATATTCCTAGCCCTTGCTTTTCAAATCGAAAGAACTTAAGAGGCTGCTCAGTAGGAAAGGTGCATTCTGGGATCACAGGAACCGACTCCTGCAAGCTATTCTCTGATCTCCACATGTGCACCTGAGCATACATAAGTAAATACACACACAACAAATGTAATAATTTTTTAAGTTTTAACGGGGCTGGAAAAACTGCTCAATCATTAGAAGAGCCTTTTGCTCTTGCAGAGTTTGATGTCCAGAATTGAAACAGGAGGCTCCGAACACCCAACAACCCTATAGTTTCAGGACATCTGATGCTGCCTTCTGGCCCCAACAATTTGGCCTCAGCAAGCAAGTAACTACTCATGTGTGCACATACATACTCATAGACACACTACACATAATAAAATAAATATAATTCCAGCACTTGGGAGGCAAAGACAAGTGGATTTCTGAGTTCAAGGCCAGCCTGGTCTACAGAGTGAGTTTCAGGACAGCCAGGGCTACACAGAGAAACTCTGTCTTGAAAAACTGAAAACAAAACAAAACAAAACAAAAAAAACTCACAAACAACTAAAAAATGATACATGAAACAGCAGTTACCCTTCACAGAAAATGCTAAATACAAGAGTGCAGCCTGCTGATTCCATTTCTGTAAGATCGAAAGACAAACTAATCTCCAGTGACACAGTGGGAGCAGCAGCAGGGAGGGAGGGAGGCACGTGGCAAGGAAGCAAAAGAAAACTTTTTGAGGTAGCAGGAATGCATCACTCTGATGTTAGTAAGGGTTAAGCAAATGTTTTTTAATGATTTGTTTATTTTTATTTTATGTGCATTGATGTTTTGCCTGTATTATGTCTGGGCGAGGTTGTCCAGTCCCCTGGAACTGGAGTTACAGACAGCTGTGAGACACCATATGAGTGCTGGGAACTGACCCCAGGTCCTCTGGAAGAGCAGCCAGTGCTCTTTTATTGCTGAGCCATCTCTCTAGCCCCTAATTCACTAATTAAACCAGGTGTGGTGACTCACACTTGCAATCCTAGCAGACGATGGCTACCTTCCTGCCTAGCAGAAGCAAGTTTTATATACATATACATTTGCCTTAATGAACAGACTCTAGATTGTCCAGACTTGGGGATAAAAGGTTACAGAACTGGTGACTGAACCCAAAGCATCATGCCCCCTAGGCAAGTGCTCCACTCCTGAGCTAAATTCTTACTACATTATAATAGAGTTTAAAAAAATATTTCAAAATATTTCAAATTTTGTGGTTTAGTTTTTTGTTTGGTTTGTTGATTAGTTGTGACAGAGTTTCTATGTTTGGTCCTGGCTGTCCTAGAACCCACCCTATAGACCAGTCTGGCCTCAAATTCAGAGATTCATCTGCCTCCAAAATGCTCCACCACCCAGTTATTAAAATTTGTTAGATTTATTCATTTCACTTTTATGTATAAGAGTGCTTTGCCTGCATGTATGAATGTACTGGATGCTTGGTCCTGAAGAGATCAGAAGAGGTTATCAAATTCCCTGGAATTAGTTATGGATGGTTGTGAACTACCATATAGATGCTAGGAATTAAACCTGGATCCTCTGGAAGAGCTACAAGTACTCTTAACCACTGAGCCATCTCTCCAGCCCCTTGTAAACATTACTTAAAAAGTTACATCACACTAACTTATTTTTTAAGACAGGATCTCTTACAGCCCAAGCTAGCTCAAACTGTGGGTAACTATGAACTGCTAATCCTCCTGCCTGCACCACCTAAGTGCTGAGATGACAAGCATGTAGCCCTATGCCCAATTTTATGCACATCTTAGTTTACCTTCTGTCCCTGTGGAAGAGACCATGACCAAAAGCATCTTGGGAAGGAAGAGTCTATGTCAGCTTACAGCGTCTAGCCCATCATAAGTCAGGGCGCAAACTCAAGGCAGGAGCCTGGGGACAAGAGCTGAGGTAGGGATCATGAAAGAACAAAACTTATTAACTGGCTCCCATGGCTTGCTCAGCCTACTTTGTTATGTAGCACCTAGGACATCTGCCCAGGATAGTACAGCCCACAGTGGATTGGGCCTTTCCACACCAATCATCAATCAAGAAAATGCCCCGTAGACTTGCCTACAGGCCAATCTCAAGGAAGCATTCTATCAACTGAAGTCCCCTCTTCTCAGATGACTCAAGCTTGTGTCAAGTTGAAAACAAAAACAAACAAACAAAACTAACTAGCCCACTGCTACTATGTTAATTGAGCAAATTTAGTCCTCTGGCCATAATTATCCAGCAAAACTTGATTATAAATGGAAAGACATTGTCTTAGGATTACTATCACTGTGATAAAACACCATGGCCAAAAGCAACTTGGAGAGGAAAGGGTTTATTTGGCTTCCACTTCACAGTCCATCATTGAGGAAGTCAGGACAGGAGCTCAAGCAGAACAGAAACCTGGAGGCAGAGGTTGTTGCAGAGGCCATGGAGGGAACCTGCTTACTGGCTTGTTTCACATGGCTTGCTCAGCCTGCTTCCTTATAAAACCCAGGACCATCAGCCCAAGATGGCACCACCCACAATGGCTGGGTCCTCTCCAGAGAATCGCTAATTAAGAAAATAGCCTACAGGTGGGCATGGTAGCACACACCATTAATCCTAGCTCCTTAAAGACAGAGCCAGGTAGAGCTCTGTGAGTTCCAGGGCAACCAGGCTACACAGAGAAACCCTGTCTTGGAAAGGTGGGGTGAGGATGAAGGAAAGAAGGAAGGAAGGAAAAAAGAAAGGAAGGAAGGACAGAAGGGAGGGAGGGAGGGAAGGAAGGAGGGAAGGAGAAAAAGAGGAAAGAAGGAGGGAGAGAGAGAAAAAAAGGCCCTACAACTAGATCTTAAGGAGGCATTTTCTCAATTGAGGTTCCCTCCTTTCAGATAACTCTGGTTTGTGTCAAGTTCACATGGAACTATCCAACACAACACTATAAACCAAGAAGAGAAAGAGGAAATGGGGATAATTCAAGTACGAGTCTGAGAGTGTGTCCACTACTACACAGCATGATTCCCTGATTCAGATCCTCCTAGCTATACAGACTCCCACCCTTCCCATTACTGAATCACACTGTTAGGATAAAGAGTAGGAGTCTACATTTTCCCTATTGAAGTACAGTCTGGCTAGCCACAGCTGAAGAAGGAGTCCTACATTTTTAACAATCACTCCAGATCACTGGATCCTAACTGCTCCTGAGGGCACTTGTCAGTGTCTAAAGACATTTCTGGTTGTCCTAACCAGGAGAAATACCAATGGAATCCACTGGATAGAGACTAGAGACAAGGGGTATTGCTAAGCATCCTACAATGCCAGGAAACCCTCTCCAACAAGGAAGTACGCACCCCATTATGCCAAGAGTGAACAAAACCTATTTCAGAAATTCCATAAAGCTTGAGAAGGGCTCAACTAAACTGGGTTCCTGGCACATGCTTGTAATTCCAGCATTAATGTGGTGGCAAGAAAATCAAGGTTCAAGGTCATCCTCATCTACATAATGAGTTCGAGCACCTATACTCTGAATATTGGGAGCTGAACCACCTCACATTCACATTCAGTGAGAGACCTGTATCAAAAAAAGAATATAAATATCAATGTCAGGTATCCACACCTGACACATGGGCATAGGTACGCAAAACATCAGGTGTTACCTGGTGTGTCTGTAAGTGCACCATTCAAGAGGCTGAAGGACAGTCACTGCCAGATCAAGATCATCCTGAGTTTACATGTCAAGAGCCTTCTCAAAATACAAACAAAATGGGGCTGAACAGATAGCTCAGTAGTTAAGAGCACTGACTGCTCTTCCAGAGGTCCTGAGTTCAATTCCCAGGAACCACATGGTGGCTCACAACCATCCATAATGGAATCTGATGCCCTCTTCTGGTGTGTTTGAGAACACCAACAGTGTTCTCACATAAAATAAATAAGTCTTAAAAAAAAAAAAGTCTCTGAGTTCGAGGCCAGCCTGGTCTACAGAATTGAGTTCCAGGACAGCCAGGAATACAGGAAATCCTGTCTCGAAATAAAATAAAACAAAACAAAACAAAACAAACAAACAACAAAAAAAAAGTCAACTTTTCATGGTCTTTTTGTTGTTGTTGTTTTTTGAGACAGGGTTTCTCTGAGTAACTCTGGCTGTCCTGGAACTCACTCTGTAGACCAGGCTGGCCTCGAACTCAGAAATCCGCCTGCCTCTGCCTCCCAAGTGCTGGGATTAAAGGTATGTACCACCACTGCCTGACACAGGTTCTCTTATTAGCATGGACAACAGGTTCCCCTACTTCCAACCCAAAGACTAGTAAACAAGTATGAAACACCATCCGTTTTACTCCATCTCTACAGCTATTTACACCATACTATAACCAACTGAGCTAACCATCCAGTTATGGCTGGTTACTCCAAGTATTTCCTCAAAATAAAAACAGCGTATATCCAAATTCTATTGGTTTGATTGGTTTGGGTTTTTGTTTTGCTTTGTTTTGTCTGGGGTGGGGAGGTAGTATCAAGCCAGGGCCATATGTAGCCCTGTCTGTCCTGGAACTCACTTTGTAGACCAAGCTGGCCTCAACTCAGAGAGCTACCTGCCTTTGCCTCCGCACTGCTGCCCAGCTTAGGCCTGTGTTCCTGAAGTCGTCTCCCCGAATCCCTTCACTAAGCCAGGACAAAACACCCCTTTCATGCCACCACAGCTGCTCCTCTAACTCCTGGATGTGGAAGTCTCCAGGCAGTCCTCCTCATCCTCAAAGCACTGCTTCCGTCCTGTGGGAGGTGATACATGCTAAGATGACACTCCTGAGAAGTTACTGTTCACTTGGCACTATCCTCTGTGCTTTAAATACTTCGCATTTATTCTTTAAACTTTTTTTTTAGATTTATTTTATTTATTTTATGTGTATGAGTACACTGTAGCTGTACAGATGGCCGTGAGCCATCATGTGTGTGGCTGCCGTTAAACTCAGCCCACTCGCTCCAGAGTAATTCACTGTAGCTGTCTTCAGAAGAGGGCGTCAGATCTCATTATAGGTGGTTGTGAGCCACCATGTGGTTGCTGGGATCCGAACTCAGGACCTTTGGAAGAGCAGTCACTGCTCTTACCCGCTGAGCATCTCGCCAGCCCCCGCATTTATTCTTTACAATAATCAGATAAAATAAGCACTGCTGTTATAATTTTATATGAATTTTACTTGGCCCAAAATAACACAGCTGTCAAATAGTAAAGACAGTAAATGTTCCTCTCTGGTAGCCATCCGCTCTATTAGAGACAAGAGATGGCTCAGCAAGTAAAGGCACCTACAATCAAGACTGCCAGCAGAAGCTGGATCCCATGGCGGAAGGAGAACTGACCTCCACACACACACTACAGCATGAAGGCATCCACAGACAGGAACACATAAACATAGTAAGTACATACATATATACATACATACACAAAATATACATAATCTAAATATATTTAAAAAGAATGTCTTGTGAATATAGAAGTTCAGGTTCTAGGAATAGTAAATTATTAAAAAGCAGACTAAGTGTGTCTTGTGGCTAGGCCTGGTGCTGTTTGTGTGTTGAGGCTAATTCTGCTCTCAGGAGGGGCTGCAGACAAGAACTGAGTCATACTCAAGTGGCTTCTTGTGAACCAATCCTCTATAGAATAAAGGAGACAATCAATGGGAAAGTAGGAGGGACTTCTGGTTTGGATGGAGGAAGAGAGGAAGGAGGAGAGAGTTGGGTCTCTTTTGGATGGGAGATAGTGTGAAGACAAGATGTAGCTACTAGTATCTCCTGGTTTCAATGGTGGATCATCAGGATTTACCACAGAAGGATTTAGATTTAAAAAGGCTCACTAGATTAGGATTTTAGTTGTTGTGCCCAATGATTGAATTACCAATGTTTCTGAGCTAAGTTTGTGTTGCATTTTCCTTCAAGTGGCAGCTCGTCTGGGCTCAAGAGAGAAAGGTATGGTGGCAAAGTGTGGGTTTGCCTGAGGTGCACCATGAAGGCGATCTCACCAGAGGGAACCTAGTGAGCTGGGTGGAGACATTTGGGGAGCTCTGGGCCAGAGAGTCTCCACCAGATAATAACAGGTTGGCCATTGCCCGCCAATGCACGGAAACACTCCACATTGGAACTGCATCTTCAGACCTTATCATTTTTTTTTAATTTTTGAGACAGGGTTTCTCTGTATACCCCTGGCTGTCCTGGAACTCACTCTGTAGACCAGGCTGGCCTCCAACTCAGAAATCCGCCTACCTCTGCCTCCCAAGTGCTGGGATTAAATGCGTGTGCCACCACTGCCTGGCCAGACCTTATAAATCTAAGGCCAAACTAAACTATAAAATCAAAATTCCCACATTATGCACAGAATTCTACTAATTCAAGACAAACACTTAAAAAAAAAAATCACTGTCTCAGTGCTGGAGAGATGGCTCAGCTGTTGAGAGAACTGACTGCTTTTCTGAAGGTCCTGAGTTCAAATCCCAGCAACCACATGGTGGCCTACAACCATCCGTAATGTGATCTGATGCTCTCTTCTGGTGTGTCTGAAGACAGCTACTTACACATACTTACATATGTATGTGTATCTTTAAAAAAAAAAAAAAATCACCATTGCCAGGCAGTGGTGGTGGCGCACGCCTTTAATCTCAGCACTTGGAAGGCAGAGGCAGACGGATTTCTGAGTTGGAGGCCAGCCTGGTCTACAGAGTGAGTTCCAGGACAGCCAGGGCTACACAGAGAAACCCTATTTTCTAGGTAAGCACAGATGCAGACTGACTAAGCATATGAGCCAATATATGTCAGTGTCCAAATTTCATGTGTGCTGTAAGCAGTGTTTACCTCAGACTGTACTTAGTCTGTACTTAAAAGCAGAAGTAGGGGATAGTAAGATGGCTCAATGGGAAAAGGTGCCTACTGCCAAGCCTGAAGACCTGAGTTCAATTCCAGAAACCCACAAGGTAGAAAGTAAAAACCAGACAGAGAAAGTTGCCCTTTGACCTCCACATGCATGCCATGACAGATAAGTATTCACGCACATAACATATAAAATAAATAAAAGCAGAAGTAGCTGGTGGGGCATGCCTTTAATCCCAGCACTTGGGAGGTAGAAGGATCTCTGAGTTCAAGGCCAGCCTGCTCTACAGAATAAGTTGTAGGACAGTCACAAGTGGACTATCTTCAAAGAACTGAATTTTGATTTGTCAGTGTTAAGGTGTGGTGTCCAAGACAGACTGACTGACTGACAAATAGACACATACAGACACTTCCAGTCTCCAACACACTCACTAAACTTTCTAGTTTCACAAACCACAACACAAATAAAGAGGTTTATATGTAAACTAGACATTAATCCCAGCATTTGGGAGACAGAGGCAACTGGATCTCTGAATTCCAGGTCAACCAGGGATAAGAAGAAAAACCTTGCCTACAAAAACAAACAAAAAGGTTTATATAAACATAACCACCTCGGAATCCCTTTCAGCTTATCTTACACAAGAAGGAATGCTAGACTTCAGAAGACCTGCCTCAAAAAGAGAAAGGGAACCTATACTTTCAAAAGTTGGAACAAGTTCCAAATTGACAATATTTCAGGAAATTCTGATTGAAAGCTATGCTTTCCTACCATCTCATGTAACTAAAATCATGCTCAAACTCTCAACTTCCTCAAACAATACAATGCTATTCTTCTTATTTCCCTTCTGTTGAACAGTATAAGCTCATGAATAGCAACCACCTAAAGATGAAGTGAAGTGAGCCTGTATTTGTAGCTCAGTGGAAAGAATGTGCTTGCCTAGCATGAGGCCCGGAGTTCTCTAACACTATGGGAACAAATGAAAGAAAGTGAAGGGTATGAAGATGTCAAAGTTAATTTCCATCTTTTGAAGATGACTGAGTTCTATCACTTGGGTCTTATGAAGGCCTAGCCATGTAGCACAAGCCTTTAATTCCATCCTCAGGAAGCAAAGGCAGGCAGATCTCTTTGAAGTCGAGGCCAGTCACAGGTCCAAGTTCTAGACAGCCAGTGCTACATAAAGACATACCCTATCTCAGTGGAATTGGTGGTTCACTATAGGGAAAGAGACATGAGGATTAGAACTTCAAGGTCTAGGACTGCAGAAATGCTGGAGAAAAGCACATTGTTCTTGCGGGACCCAGGTTCAATTCCCTGCACCTATAGCAGGCAGACCACAGCTGCCTGGAGCTCCAGCGTCAAGGAGCTGATGCCTCTCTCACCTCCTTGGGCACATTCATAGACACACATACATGCACATAAATTAAAAAAAGAAAGTTCCAAGTCTATATCCTCACATAACAAATTTGACCAGCAATCCAGGCTACCTGAGATCCTGCTTCAAAAAACAAACACAATCTTAAAAGGTAGAGGTAGGTGGGGAGATGGCTCAGCAGACATGAGAATCTGAGTTCCACTCCCCAGCACGCTCATAAAAAGCTGGATGAGGCCACACACACATCTCTAACCCCAGCACAAGGTCAGAAGGATCGATGGGGCTTGCTGGCTCCAAATTTAGCTCCAGATTCAGTGGAAGATCTGACACAAGGGAATAGGGCAGAATGATAGGACACTCAACATCCTCTTCTGGCCTCCATAACACATGCATAAATGCACACACACATAAATAAATACAATAAACTTAAAGAGGAGGGTCTGAGAATAGCTCTGATGACAAGTGTGTGCCTTCCAAGAAGAAGGTGCTGAGTTAGACATCCAGAACCTACACTAGAAACAACAACAAATAGTGACACACACTTACAATCCCCACTCTGAGGAAGCAGAAACAGGTGGATCCCAAGGCTCATTAGGCTAGTTTCAGGCCAGTCTTATAAAAATAAATAAACGCTGGGCAGTGGTAGTGCACGCCTTTAACCCCAGCACTTAGGAAGCAGAGGCAGGCGGATTTCTGAGTTCAAGGCCAGCCTGGTCTACAGAGTGAGTTCCAGGACAACCAGGTCGAAACAGAGAAGCCCTGTCTCAAAAAAACCAAAAAAAATAAATAATAAATAAATAAATAAATAAACAAACAAGTTGGATGATGGCTGCATAGCCCTTTAATCCCAGCACTCAGAGACAGAGGCAGGTGCACCTCTAAGTTCGAGGCCAACCTGGTCTACAGCATAAGTCCCACAACAGCCAGGGCTACACAGACGAAACCATGTCTCTAAAAACAAACAACAACAAAAAAATCCCTGATAGACTTTATACTAGTACAAGCACAGTGTAGGACAAAAGATGCCAAAATATGGGCGATGGTGGCCACGCCTTTAATCCCAGCACTTGGGAAGCAGAGGCAGGCAGATTTCTGAATTCGAGGCCAGCCTGGTCTACAGAGTGAGTTCCAGGACAGCCAGGGCTACACAGAGAAACCCTGTCTTGGGAAAAAAAAAAAAAAAAAAGAAAAGAAAAAGAAAAAGAAAATATGGGCTGGAGATGGCTCAGCGGTTACAAGCACTGGCTGCTCTTCCAGAGGTCCTGAGTTCAATTCCCCCGGCAACCACAAGGTGGCTCACAACCGTGTGCAATGGGATCTGATGCCCTCTTCTGGTGTGTCTGAAGACAGCTATAGCGTACTCATATACATAAAATAGATAGATAGATAGATAGATAGACAGACAGACACAGACAGACAAGATGTCAAAACATTACAAAATTATGATCATTGCCTTGAGAACCCACCATTACGTATAAAAAGATACACATCAGGCACACATATCAAGCACACTTTTACATCTGGCACCTGGAAGGTAGAAGCAGGAGGACTTCTGTGAGTTCAAGATCAGCCTGATCTACATAGTGAGTTCCTGGCCACCAAGGCTACACAGTGAGATCCTGTCTCAAAAACACAAAACAAAAGAAGCTACACATATTGATACTTCCTAATAAACAAATATTTTCCCTGTCATTATTGTTTCTCACATATCCCTTCTTCACTCACAGCTACTGCCAACCTATTCAGCTCACTGCACTTCCTTAGTTGCAGCTACCTATGGGCACCTACCCTTGAATATCCCACAAGCAATTTGACCTCAATACACTAGACAGTCCCAAGTAATTTCTTTCCATAACCTCTTAACCTTTAAAAGTTGGCTCTGTCCAAGAATATAAAATAGTTGTAGGGATAATCTTTTTGTGCACTGCATAAAGACTGCTCTTGTATTATTCAGATGCTGAGTTCTGTAAGGGGCAGAGATCTGCTTATAGGCAGGACTCTGGTATTTTTATTGCAACTGTTCAACACCTGCGTCTTATTTTGTAAACACTCCTTCTCTGCCTTCTGATTGGTTTTAGTAAAAAAAAAAAAAAAAAAAAAAAAAAAAAAGCTGGTGCCCTTGTGGAGAAGCAAGAGAGGACAGGCTGGGAAAGAGTCAGGCTTGGGAACACGCCCAGTTCCAGTACTAGAGACCAATAGGTAACAAGCCATGTGGCAGACACAAAATAATATAAATGGATTAACTTGAGTTGTAAGTAGAACTTGGGAATGAGAATAACCAAAGGGCTAACACTATTTTAAATAAATCTAAGTCTCCACATCATTTTTTAGAGGTTGGGATAGAAAGGCCTTATGGTTGTAAATAATGGTAAAGTATTTGTCCATTACAAACAAGCCTCTGGGTTTGAATGCCAGAACAACAACAACAAAAATGTTCTTTTTCTGTATCCTAAAGTACAGATTCCTACTTACTAGATCCAAATCCTAGTAAATGAAATCTCCTCCACCCCATGCCTGAAACCTTAGTTCACTCTCCCCTACTCAGAACTATTTCTAACATCATTCTGTTCTCTTCCTTACCAAAGCCAAGTTATTCCAAGTCCTACTCAACTATAACATCTGTAGACTTGTCTTTTATTTACCTAGAGTTTTAATATGCACTCTGTCACTCTCTAAAACAATTTCAGGGCAGGCAAGATGGCTGAGCTGGTAAGAGCACTGGCTGCTCTTCCAGAGGAGCCAGGTTCAATCCCCAACACCCACATGGCAACTCAAAACTGTAATTCCAGTTCCAGGGGACTGGCCACCCTCATACAGCTATACATGCAGGCAAGACACCAATGCACATAAAATGAAAAATACAGAAAAAAATAATTAAAAAAGAAATACTGGATCCTTAGCTGAGCAGAGGCAGGCAGACTCCGTGAGTTTGAAGCCAGCCTGGTTTACAGATCCAGTTCTAGGACAGTCAAGGCTATACAGAAAACCCTGTCTCTAAAAATAAAATCAAATAGATAAAATAAATTGAAAAAAGAGGACCAGGCCTCAATTCATAGTACCCTCATGGCAGCTCATAGCCATTTGTAGCTCCAGTTACAGGGGATCTGATGCCCTCTTCTGGCCTTGTAGACACCAGGCATACATAAGGTGCACAGACATACGAGCACCATACATACACATGAAATAAGTTTGTTTTAATGGCATCCTGCTCTCCTTTAGATCACACCTCCAGACAATTCCCCAACATGTACCCTGTTTCAGATGAATTTTTTACCCCATACAAACACCCTGCTGGATTTTCCCTCTTCATACTTTACATCATGTCTCTGCAAAGGCTGTTCTCTCCAACACAGACGCCTTATTGTGCAAGCCCCTACTTAACCTTCAACACCTGGTTCAAACACACCTTCCCTACAAAGCTCTCCCAACCTTCTGTGGCACTGGCAGTCTTCCCTTCATGCTAGACAAATGCCTTCACACAGATACATAACACACACCCTACGAAAACTTTGTCCAAATATGTCTCTCTGACTCATGTGAAAAACTGACTC
Organism: Montemys delectorum; assembly: GCA_019843815.1. Taxonomy (NCBI): domain Eukaryota; kingdom Metazoa; phylum Chordata; class Mammalia; order Rodentia; family Muridae; genus Montemys; species Montemys delectorum. The sequence goes on from JADRCD010153413.1 coordinate 23,811, forward strand.
TAGCCGGGCAGTGGTGGTACACGCCTTTGATCCCAGCACTTGGGAGGCAGAGACACATGGATTTCGAGTTCGAGGCCAGCCTGGTCTACAGAGTAAATTCCAGGACAGCCAGGGCTACACAGAGAAACCCTGTCTCGAAAAACCAAAAAAAAAAAAAAAAA
>JADRCD010153414.1:0-19414 GCA_019843815.1 Montemys delectorum
TCCTCTTGAGATTTATAAATTAAATATTCTTGAATCAAAATTGCAAGTCTTGGTAATAACCAAAATTTCAGGAAGACTAATAGTGTTAGTCTGAGAGGACATGTTGCGATCTACCCAGGGGGAAGAGCTTTCTGTATAGTGATAAATGTAGTAAATAAACACTATTCAAGTGTCAGGCTGTCAGCATTCATGGCAGATGGAGAGTATTAGGTCACCTAAGATCAGACTCCTCTGAAGACAAACAGATTCTCAAGAGCAGTCTATAGACATTTTGCCCCAACAGAACAAAAATCTACAGATTGACCAGTTACACTACTGTTTTTCTTTCATTTGTTATAATCCGTATACTGTTTTTCAGATTTCTATCTCTAGAAAATATTTTTTATCATTTATTTATTTGTTTGTTTATTTATATTTTTATACTACAGATTTTATTCCCTTCCCAGTCCAACCTCTGACTGTTCCAAATACCATACATCCTCCCCACCTCCATGTCTCCAAGAGGAGGTCCACACCACCCACACCCCACCCCACCAGACCTCTAAACTCCCTGGGGCCTCCAGTTTCTTAAGGGTTAGGTGCATCTTTACTGACTGAACCCAGACCTGGCAGTCCTCTGCTGTATATGTGTCAGGGACCTCATATCAGCTGGTGTATGCTGCCTGGTTGGTGGTCTATTGTCTGAGATCTCAAGGACCCAGGTTAATTGAGACTGCTGGTCCTCCTACAGGGCAGCCCTCCTCAACTTATTCCAGCTTTTCCCTAATTCAGCCACAGGGGTCAGTAGCTTAACTTAATCCACTATATAAACAAACTTAAAGAAAAAAAAATCACATGATCATCTCCTTAGATGCAGAAAAAGCATTTGACAAAATACAGCATCCCTTCATGGTAAAAGTACTGGAGAGATCAGGAATTCAAGGCCCATACCTAAACATAGTAAAAGTAATTTACTGCAAAACATCAGCCAATATAAAATTAAATGTAGATATACCTGAAGCAATCCCACTAAAATCAAGGACAAGATAAGGATGCCCACTCTTCCCATATGTATTCAATATAGTACTCAAAGTGATAGCTAGAACAATAAGACAACAAAAGGAGATCAAGGGGATACAAATTTGCAAAGAAGAAATAAAGGTATCACCATTTGCAGATGATGCGATAATATACATAAGCGACCCCAAAAATTCTACCAGAGAACTTCTCCAACTGGTAAACAACTTCAGCAAAATGTCTAGATATAAAATTAACTCAAATAAATCAGTAACCTTCCTTTATACAAATGATAAACAGGCTAAGAAAGAAATTAAGGAAACAACTCTCTTCACAATAGCCACAAACAATATAAAATATCTTGGGGTATCTCTAACCAAACAAGCTAAAGACCTGTATGACAATAACTTGAAGTCTCTCAAGAGAGAAATGGAAGATCTCAGAAAATAGAGAGATCTCCCATGGTCATGAATTGGCAGAATTAATATAGTAAAAATGACCATTCTGCCAAAGGTAATCTACAGATTCAATGCAATCCCCCATCAAAATCCCAACACAATTCTTCAAAGACATGCAAAAAGCAATTCTTAAATTCATCTGGAAAGGCAAAAAACCCATAACAGCAAAACCAATTCTTAACAATAAAACAATGGCTGGGAGAATCACCATCCCTGACCTAAAGCTTTACTACAGAGCAATAGTGATTAAAAAAAAAACCAAAACAAACAAAACAAAACAAAACAAAACAAAAACAAAAAAACTGCATGGTATTGGTCCAGAAAATATCTTATGCTATAACTTTCTCAAAGTTTTTCTCCTTGAGGCCACAACCTCAAACAAACAGCTATTATGCCCTCTCCTTAAAATCTTGTAGAATCTTATAAAGACAGTACAGTTGCAGATTTCCATTCATATTCATAGTTTGTAGCCATCTCTTCTGTCCTTCCCCATACCTGAATCCCCATTCCTCCTCCCTGTCAGTTCCCTCCATATGCTTCTTATGACATTTTATTCCCCCTTCTAAGTGAGATTCAAGTCTCCTTGCTTGGGCATTTCTTCTTGATTAGCTTCTTTGGAGTATAACATGGTACCTGTATTGTGGCTAACATCCACTTATAAGTGAGTACATACTAATGCATGCCCTTTGGGGACTAGGTTACCTCACTCAGGATGATATTCTCAAGTTCCACCCATTTGCCTGAAAAATTCATGATGTCTTGGTTTTTAATAGCTGAATAGCTATACCATTGTGTAGATGTACTACATTTTCTTTGGTGGTAAGGAGGTGGGGGCATCTCCAGGATGAGACAGAGATCTGGGATAAGGAAGGTGCCCAAAAATGAATGGGGGTGAGATTATCTATGTCTCACTACATTGGGGATATGGAACCTGAAGAGGCTACCACATGTAGCCAGACAGGAACCTAAGTGGTAGGGACACCAACCTACCCATAAAACTTTCAATCCAAAATGTAGCCCATCTACAAGTAATGCAGGCACTGGGGAGGGAGTAGAGACTGAGAGAATAGCCAAACCATAACCAGTCCAACTTGAGAACCATCCTATGTGCAAGAACCTAACACTATTAATGATACCCTGTTATGCTTACAGACAGGAGCATGTTATCCTCTGGAGGCTCCACCCAGAAGCTGACTCAGACAGATACAGGCACCCACAGCCTAACAATGGATGGAGTTTGGGGACTTGTATGAAGAATAGGAAGAAGTATTGTGGGCCCTGAAGGGATAGAAACTCCCCAGGAAGACCAACAGAGTCAACCAGCTTGGACCCTTTGGGCTCTCAAAGTCTGAACTACCAACCAAAGAACATACAGGGGCTGAACCTAGGCCTCCCAGCTCATATGCACCAAATGTGCAGCTTGACTTTCATGTGGGGCCTGAGCAACAGAAGTGGGGGTGGCTATCCCGAAAGCTGTTGCCCGTAAGTGGGATATGTTCTACTAGCTGGGCCACCTGGTCTGGTCTCAGTGGGAGAGGACGTGCCTAGCTACCCCAAGACTTGAAGTACCAGGGTAGGGGAGATTCCCAGGGGCTCCCACCTTCTCAGAAAAGAAGGGGAAGGGGTGGGGGGAAGGATTGTGGGAGGTGGTGACCAGGGGGAGGGCAGTGAGTGGGATATAATGTAAATAAGTAAAAAAAAAATTAATTTATTTAAAAAAAATACAGGTATTATTTTCTTTCCCCTTCTGAGTAGGACTGTAGCACCCATACTTCACTCTGATCTTTCTTCTTGGGTTTCATATGAATTGTATTGTGAGTATTTCGAACTTCTTTTTGACAAATATCCACTTATCAGTGTGTATATACCATGTATGTTCTTTTGTGACTGGGTTACCACACTCAGGATATTTTCAAGTTCTATCCATTTGCTACGAATTTCATAAACTCATTGTTTTAATAGCTGAGTTGTAGTCCATTCTGTAACTGTACCACATTTTCTGTATCAATTCCTCTGTTGAGGGACATCTGGGATGTTTCCAGCTTTTGGCTATTATAAGTAAAGCTGCTATTAACATAATGGAGCATGTGTCCTTGTTATATGTTGGAACAACTTTTGGGTATATGCCCAGGAGTGACAACAATATCAACGAACCAGTCCCCTCAAAGCTCCCAGGGACTAAACCACCAAACAAAGAGTACACAAGGAAGGACCCATGGCTCCAGTTGGCTATGTAGCAAAGTACTGCCTTAGCGGGAATCACTGGAAAGGGAGCCCCTTGGTCCTATGGAGGCTCAATGACACAGTTTAAGGGAATGCTAGGGCACTGAGGCAGGAGTAGGTAGGTGGGTTGGGGAGCGCCCTCATAGAGGCAAGGGGAGGGAATAAGGGGCTTGTAGGGGGAACCTGGAAGGGGGATAACATTTAAAATGTAAATAAAAGAACCAATAAAAATGAAAAAAAAAATAAAGACAGTACAACCTGAAAATTATGGAGTAGACCATTTTAAATCTTTGAGACAGTTAAGCACCTAGATGACTGTTGTTCATTCCCACATTACACGGATCAGCAAACTACACTACTGAGCATATAAACAGTGGTTGACAATGGTTAGGCCACTAGGCTACATAGCTACAATTAATTGAAATACTTCACTAACAATCTTCTTGTTACATAAAAGTTGTAGTTCCATGACAAATGTTACATATGCCTGGAAAGCATGCCCGGCAGCCTCTTCCTCTGAGGAGTCGTAATTACTAACTCCTAGCTCCAGATAAGGATTTTTTCTTTCTTTCTTTGAATACATTTATACAATTTATGTCAAGCCTATCAACCACCTCCCAGCATCCCAAACCCGTCTTCCTCTCAGCCTCTTCATATCTTCATTTTACTTTTGTTCCTGTTACTACTATTAGTAATGCCCTGAGTCTAACTAAGGTTACTTCTAGTCACATAGGTGTGTGGCCATCTACTGGGGCATGTAACTCCAGGGTATTGTACATTTATATAAAAGTAGGTGAATATAATATCCATACAAAAGATGTTTAGGAAAAAACTTTTAGACATTGTACCATTTTATTTCCTGGAAGATAAGTCTGTCTTAAAAGAAGAGTATTCCGGGCAGTGGTGGCGCACGCCTTTAATCCCAGCACTTAGGAGGCAAAGGCAGGCAGATTTCTGAGTTCAAGGCCAGCCTGGTCTACAGAGTGAGTTCCAGGAGAGCCAGGGCTATACAGAGAAAGCCTGTCTCAAAAAAACAAACAAACAAACAAAAACCAAAACAACAACGAAGAAGAAGAAGAAGAAGAAGAAGAAGAAGAAGAAGAAGAAGAAGAGGAGGAGGAGGAGGAGGAGGAGGAGGAGGAGGGGGAGGAGGAGGAGGAGGAGGAGGAGGAGGAGGAGGAGGAGGAAGAAGAAGAAGAAGAGCATTGGCTTATTGACCTTGACCTTAAAACAAAGAAAAGTTTAGGTGTAAAATTCTGAGTTAATTTTATGAAGTTAACAAGTGACTCAAATAGCAGAAGCAGGTATACCTGAAATGGGACGTTTCCACAGTTTATGATTCTATCAGTACACTTAATATTATCTGATACTCAGAAAAAGACATGTAAGTTTAAACAATGAAGCCCAGATGAAGCATTACTTGACAGAAATATAATTGAGCGTAGGTTATGTTGGTCACCTATTTTGGGGCATGGGACTGGCCCTTAAATGTCCTTAAATGTGTGCTCTTCTTCTTATTGTATTCTTTTTTGTTTGTTTATTTTGCCAATGAGTTAGAAATGGTGTGGGTTTGGGTGAGTGACGAGGTGAGGAGGGTCTGATACTCTTTAAATAAATTGAGAAATGGAAGCAACATTTTTAAAAGCAGGTTTTAAGAAAATTTGTTAGAAGGCTAAGTTTGGAGCAGGGTATTCTTATGGACACTTTCAATATAGTTTTAAACTGTTCATAATTTGCCTACTCTTTATTCTCCTCTCTACTATTCAGGATTTTTTTTTTTTCTACTATGGCAAAATGCCTAAGATAATCAGTTCAAAAGAGGCAAGAATTTACTTTTGTTTGTGACTTCCGTCTATTGTTGCTGGCCCCCATTGGCTTGAGTTTGCAGTAAAATAGAACATCTGATCTGAAAGCCTTCTGCAAGACATCTAGGAAATGAAAGCAGGGCAGTCCCAAAATTCTCTTCAATGGCATAGCCCCGGTGACCTCATTTCCTGCTAGTAGCTCCTATTTCCTGATTGTTGAACCACTTCCAGATGGTGCTACGGGCTATCAGGGAGCCTTTAGTACACAGCTTTTGACAGGCATTTAAGATCCAAATCACATTTCTGCACTATGAAAACAAGAAAAGATAAAGGCTCTTTTTTGTTACTTTAAACTGAGTAAATACTGGTTGCTTGGAGATAAGTTCTTTAGTACAGACTCAAATGTCAGAAGGATGACAGTAGTGTCAGGTAGTGCTAAGTATTTTATAACTGGTTAATATTTCTAGTAATGCTTAATTTGGAATTTTAGAGATAGGTTAGATTTAACTGCCTATTCAGAATAGAGCTAGCTTATTTTATTGTTACTGTTTTTATAATTACTATGTCCTTTCATAAGGTGCAGAACTACTCCAAATAATACTTTATACAATTCTCTTACTGCACATGCTAGTAAGACCTAAAACATGAGCTGCATATATTCATTTTAAAGGGACTAGGGTACTTTTAAAACCAAATTATAGTCTTGAAGTATGTGTAATTAAAAAGGCTAACATAAATTTTGAGAAGAATCTACATAGTTTTAGGCTTAATTGGTTCAAAATACACTTGCTGAAGTTAAAATAAATTATATTTCATAAACTGACTTTTATAATTTTTATCTACAAAAAATTCCCAATTACTTGAAGAAGACAAATGAGGTTTGAAACCATAACTAAATTAAAGATTTGCTTGATCAGTAGGTACATAAATTAGAGGCGATGTCAGTTTTATATTAATATTTAATAATAACTTGATTAAACTTTGATTGAAAGCCTATTTGTTTACATATAATGTAAATTGATTTTGAAATAAAAATTTTTAGAATTAGATGATGTTTACATTATGTCAGCGCCAAAGTTTACATATGCCATATAAATTTTGGCACTTATGTGACAGCCCCTAAATAAGTTTTAGTGTAGATAAAAATAGCAGAATAGAGTGAGTGCTTTTCAGAATTACACTTTAGCACTTTACCCTTTAGCTTCATTCTTTTTAAATTTAAAAACAAAAGAAGGCTTACACGCTTACAGGAAATATCTGCGATGGCAGCTGGTTCTATCTAAGCCCTGATTTCCTTTCCTCCCTACTCTCTGCCCCAAGCACTGGTTTTATTTGCACATGAACCTCATATCTGTGAACTTCATCTTTAGTCTCTTTTACCTTGTACATTAGATAGGGAGCTTAAAAAAGAAACAAGAAGCAAACAAAGGCTAACAATAATAATGATGATAATAATGATAATAATAATAATAAGCAAACCATCTAGCTAGATCACCAATTACTGCAGGAGTTTGTAGAGGTCAATGTCATTTGTTAAAATGAAATGGCTATGCTCAACAGTCAAAGAAAGTTCACATGGAAACAGCAGTGTCCTGCCACTCTTTCCCAACTGGAATAACTGAAGCCCTCCCAGCTGGCTGCGGAAGTTCAGACGAGGATGAACAGTGAAACGTGGCACTCATGTTAATAAGAATCCAAGGTTGGGAGATACTTTGATAATGTGTGTTTCATAAGGCTAAATATAATTTTACTGTATTCAGTACTCTTGGGCATTTACCCAAATGTTTTCAAAATCTATGCCCACACAAAAATCCTCATATGAGTGTTTATAGTAACTTTGTTCATAATTTTGCTGAATTGGAAACAACAGAGATACCCTTCAAACTCGTAGACTATGGAACATTAGAACCACACAATGGAATATTGTTCAGTGTAAAAACAAATGAACTATCAAGCAATAAAAAGACATGGAGCATTCTGAAATGCATACTGCCAAGTGTAAAAAGACAATCTGAAAAGGTTACATACTTTATGATTCCAAGTATATGACATTCTGGAAAAGGGCAGATCTATAAAGACAGTAAAAAAGTTTAGTGGTTAACCTAGGGTTAAGATAGAGAGGTCAAATAGATGAAAATAGGATCTTTTAAAAAAAAATTATCCTGAATGCTATTATGGTAAATATATAACATGAATTTTTAAAAAAAAAAAAAACAACTATAGAATTTAAGCATAGAAATCAATTGTATGTAATTTTATTTTAATTTTCTTATTTCATTTTGTGTGTGCTTGCTCATGTGTTCTTGCTCACATGGATGCCTGTGATAATATGCATCTGGAAGTCAGAGGACAACCTTAGGTGTTCTTTTTCAGTTCCTCAGGTGCAGTCCAAGACATGTTTTATTTTATTTTAGTCTTTTTTTTTTGAGACTATATCTCACATTATCTTGAAACTCAGCAAGTATGTATGAAAAAAAGAAAAGAAAAGAAATAAAAAGGGACCAGGGATGTGACTGCTCCTAGGTTTGATGGAGGAGAAGGCTTATTATACTAGGGAAAGCACAGCCAAAGACAAAGACATCTGGTAGAGTCAGTAGTGCACCTGAGCCTGATGTGGGTTATGTGAGGAGAGGTGGGAGGAGAGAGGGGAGATCCAGGAGAGCAGAAGACCAAGAGTCTACGAGGGTAAAGGTTAAAAAGGTAAAAGGGCCAAATAATAACATAGCTAGATTGTATAGGGAAGATCCTCAGGAAAAGGCAAGAGCAGCCCACTGTCTGGGTTGGAGAAACATAGGGTAAGGCACAGGGTATATCAACCAGGAGGACCTATAGAAGGTAAAGACTGAGAGATACTGAAAGTACTTGTCTACCCGCATCTGCTTTGATATGTCTTAGCCAGCTTTAATATGATGGGAGGTGCCTAGACTTACTATAACTTGATATGCCATGTTTTGCTGATATTCATGGGAGCCCTGCCCCTTTATGGAATGAAATGGAGGAGGAGAGGATGGGAGATGGGCAGAAGGAACATGGATGGGAGCTACTGGGAGGAGAGGAAGGAGGGGAATCTGTGCTGAGGATGTAAAATAACAATAATAAAAACTAAACAAACAAACTAAAGACAAAACCAAACTTTATTATCAGATATGAGATACCTCTTTAAGTGTTGTTGGTCATGGAAGTCCCAAAAGCCCCAAAATGGTTCAGGGACTTTTCATTCCTCTGCATTGCATACCAGAATCAGTTGATTAGATGGTATGGCTGAAGGCACAGCAAATCAGTCATGCTGGAACTGAGCTCAAAACTTCCTCCTTGCAGGTTAATTTTCCCTAAAATTGAAACGTACTGTCTAAACTGCTGGGGATGAAAGATACTCAGCTTAGAACCCTATACACTACTGTTACCAATCTTCCAGGAGAGGTGTCCTGTTGTATGGCCGTATATGTGGGCAACACATGTCTACTCACTTCTAATATGGAACCATGACAGACCAAAGCTAGCATACTACTAAAGTCCAACTTGGTGGACCAGTGAGTGTTGCTGAGGTTGCTTACAGGAATATGGGTTAGAGGCTTGTTAGAAGAGTAGGAATGACTCAAGGACAACTGCATCTCTATTTGGGTGACAGTTTGTGGAAGCTGGAGATCAAGAGGCATCACACAACTTTAAAGAAGCTGGTTTGGACTTGCCTCTTGCATTCAGCTAAGGTGCTCTGAGCCACATTTCGGGAGCATGTCTTGTATCTGTTTCTTCCAGGCAGCTCAGCTCTTATTTGCTTCTTCAGGTTACCTTGAATGGTTTGAACTTCTTCTATTCTTCTCTGACTGTATGAGACTATTTCTCAGCAATCTTTACAGCTTGAGGAGAGATAACTATGGTGAATATGATCAGTTTCTGAGACATGCTGAAGCCCTTGAGTTTACTTTCTACATGTGATGGATGAAACATCATATTTCCTTTAGAACATGTTGTTTCATCTCCTTTCTAACATCATGTATCATAATAAACATTTTATTATGAAGAGTGCTAATCCTGGAGGAAGCTCAAATATAACATGCTAGCTCTTGCAATAGTAGCATGAGTGTTATAGTAGTAACCAACTATATTCTACTTTAGTTTGATGCCTTTTTCACAAGAAGGAATTTTTGCTTCAAGCTATAAATTCATAATAAAACCCATGGCTTAAGATGAGTCTTGGTACCATGTCAATTTAACTAAACACTTTAGGCTATCATGGAGACTTAGTACTGATGTTTAACTAAATTGAAATGATGCCAAACTGCCTTCTAAATATTTATTTTTATGTCCTTAGACCAGTGCTACTTTCAGCCTTAATCAGAGAAGATTTTATTTGCAATAAGTGCTCATACAAACCCAGAAAATCATGAATGGTCAATGTGCTGTGAATTACTGAAAATCGAGGGATCAACACCAAACAGGAAGGACATTCATACCACTACTTCCAAGACTCAAGGAATACCATTGAAGAGAATGTGGAAAGAATGTAAGAGTCTAAAGACAATAAACTTGGACTGTGAAATTCTATCATCTGGCTTTGACATACCACTGCAATCATGGTCTCACAGCAGCCATGGCTGCCAATAATGAGCCTGCACAAGACTGGGCCTTTGTGTTGGTTTGAATGAGAATGGATCCCATAGGATTGTATATTTGAACACTTTGATCTGCATTTGTTAGAACTGTTTGGGAAAATTAAGTTGTACTGCTTTGTTGGAGAATATGTATCACTGGGGACTGGCTTTGAAGTTTCAAAATCACATGCCTGTAGAGGAATTTTAATCCAGAAACATAGCTGCTCTGGCAAGAAATCACATCCAAAGATATGATCTGGCTGCAATCGAGACACACTACTCAAGTTTTTTTCCCCCTCTGGCTGGAATACAGACACATCTCTAGTATACACCTTAAATCCCAAACAATGATATATGATTGAGAAGCAAACAATGTGAAAAATCAAAGAAATATTTAACAGAATGAGTCAAGAATAGCATATGACCAACTCATGACAGCAGAAGGAAAGGCTATGTAAAGGGATGTGAGGGAGAGCAATTCAATTCAATTCAGTTCAGAGCAGTTCAGTTCCTGAAGTTCAGAGGCAGTCTTTCTATGCAGAACAATCCAGTCAGAAGCTGAGAGAAGCCAATTTGAATCAGTCAGCTTGGAGAGGAGTTTGAGCCAGAGCAGCTCATTTGAACCAGCCAATCAGAGTTCAGAAAGAGCTGGAAAAGGTAAGTTTATTCAGCTGTAAGTCTTAGAGGCTAAAACACTGTAGGTCTAGGTTACCAGAAGGAGGTTGGAAGCTAGAGCCTTCCAGGATCAACCTTGCAGAAGATTAGATTCTACAGAATCTGGAACCACCCCAGGCTTAGACCCAGGGATAGTTAGATAGAAATGTTCTGGGAGGAGCCCAAGCCATGTATTCATAAAGCTCATGTAAGGCTCTCATTTCATCTCTTCCTCTGAGGAAATTAAGTAACATTTACATTTACAATACCTTCCAGGTTAGTTCTCTCTTCTTTTGCCTCTTGCTTATGGATCAGATGTAAGGTCTCCACTACTACCTAGAGCCATTCCTGCCTTCCTATTGCCCTCTTCCTGCCATGATTGTCACAGACTCACTCTCTCAAACTGTAAGATCCTATCTTTTGTTTTTTATAAGTTGTCTTGTTAATGGTGTTTTGTAACAGCAATGGAAAAGTAATTAAGACAGCCTATAAACAGTCAGTCAAAAATTGAAGACAGACACATGATGCCCTCCTTTACTCTGATATTCTGTTGATTACTAATTGTGAAGGAGTCACAGCCATTGTCTTCAGCTGTGTACTCACTGATGAGCCCACTAATCTCTAGTTGATAGTTTCAAATGCACGGTGACACTCACATTTCCAAACTCAGAGAGTCAGAGAGAGAGAGAGAGAGAGAGAGAGAGAGAGAGAGAGAGAGAGAAGAGAGGCTTTCAAGGAAGAAAGGATGAGTAAGGGAAAGTGATATGTAAGGAGAAGTTGAGAAAATGGAAGGAGATAAGAGAGCATTAGAAAATGAGAGTAATCAAAATATATTCTGAACATGTAACTCTACAAAAATATTTCATAAAAGAGATGTGAAGAAAAATGGACACGAAATAACTTTGGAAAGAAATAGTTCTCACTATACTAAAAGGAAATGTCAAACATGGAACATTTAACAAAATGACCTGACCAGAACTCATCAAACTGTCATGCTCATCAAAAACAGGGAAAGGCCTAAAACATTGTCACATCTAAGAATAGCCTTTGGGATCTGAGAAAGTATGCTGCCCTTCATATAATTCTAGAACAGAAAAAAGAATGCTATAAATAATTAAGAAGATAAACTGGAGAAGAAAATTTGCTAAGGGTAATGTCTCATCAATTTTAACAGAAATATATTCATATATTTTTAATAATAGGAGAAATTCTATCCAAGGCATATAGAGACTACTATTTTCTCAATTGGGTATATATTTAAAACTGTACTTTGAAATTATATTTTGAAAGAAATTTCTTACAGACTTTGGCATATAGTAAATTTACAATCATTATAAGTTAGGAAAATTTCATAAATCACTCAATTCAAAAACTATATTTCTTCAAACATACCAAATATCACAGCTTTAAATAACCCAAAAGAGTATATTGGCTAATTTCTGTATAAATGAGGAAAAGGGCATCAAAAAGTGTTTATTGTCATGCTGGTATAACATCAGAGAGTTTTGGAAGTATAGTTGTCTTCATCAGCTAGATAGCAATCTATTTAGTTAAGAAAGCTTGGTAAATATATTCAATTGAATATATTCTTTAAATTACATGTAAATTTTAGCAATATTATAGAAAATTGTTACTATAAATTTGAATAAAATAAGGCATGCCAAAAGAAAAGTACTACAAATATACAAAAGTACCCAAATGTACAATAGTGATAAGTCAGTGGTAGGGAGAATACACGTCAGGCACCAAAGAAAGGTTATATATTTGTTAGTATATATTGTAGACCTATGAGGAATTATTACACTGGACTACATTGATATGTAAAGTTAAAATATACTAATAAAATAGGTAATTCAATAAAATATAAGCTCCTTCTGTTATTAGTCAGGACATGGTTTGGAAACAGAACTAACATAATAAAAATATATTTCAAAATAATATTTATTACCTTGACTTACTGGATACTTGATGGTGAAGCCAACAGTGCAGGCTGTCTGTATGCTAGAAAGGCTAAGAACTTGGTATCAATTAAGTTCACAGGGCTGGGTGACTGGTCCCAGGTTGGCATCAAAAGCCTGGAAGAGTTCATAAAAACACTTGGTGTTCATTCAATTTTGGGTTCTGAAAGTGCTAGCAGAAAAGCAACGTGATATATGCACACAACAGTAAAAGGCAAGCAATCAAGCAAGTAATTCTTGCTTCCCCCTCAAATCTCTTCATGTCTTTTTATCCTGAGTCAACGGATTGTAGGATAAACCCCACAAGGCCACTGGTTTATGCTTAGGTATTGAAGGTATTCTAGCAGTAGTAGGATTCATAGATAACTAGCAAATTCGCAATGTAATTTACTTTTGCCTTCAGGATTGACTGGAGCCTGATCACTTATGTACTACTTCCACTTGATGATAGATCACTGTTGTGCATGTGCAACCATATGTTCTGGTGGGTCAGATAAAACCAGGTCAAGATAGGCAATTCAGGTTATGTTGTAAATCTGCGGCCTATTACCAAGCCACCAATACTTAATACTAGACAAAGAACTGTTTCTCAAAAAGATTATTGTCTGCAGTTGTCATTAGCACCTCATAGAAGTTGAACAATCAAAACTACATTATGACACAGGCTGGATAATTACTACTATTTGATGTAAAAGTGTAATGATGGCTTTGACAACTGAAAGAAAATTGCTTCTGGTGGTCCTTATGTATAGATATCAAGAAAACACCATCATTTTATTATCGATGTTGCATATACAGCACCAGGAGATGTGTTATTTTGCTCAAATAAGAATACCTAATCTTGCACAACAGCTGAAGGTAGAGCCACTACTTAAGTTTGAAATATTCAACTGTCATGATCATGACAGTTCTCAATGATCCATTCGTCTTTTGCACAGCCCAAATTAAAGAGTAAAAAGGGGATGCTCTGAGAACCATCACCGTGCATCTTCATGGTTCAATATTTTTCCTAGTAAAAAGGCAGTCCTCATTCTACAAGTTAGTGAACTATTGATGAAATTGTCTTATCTTCTATGCCAAGAACATTTTGTGGGAATGAGGAAAGTGTCACAGCATGAATTCGAGGACTCAGAACATATTATGAGTCAATCTTTGGCTAAAACTCAATTGATCACTTGTCCTTATAATCCCACACTTGTTAATAGAGGAACCAGAGTACTTTTGGACATATTGTTGGATGAATATTAATTTAGACACAGTATCTAGTAGGCGCAAAAAAGACTTTCTTTTTTCTTCAGTATATAGTTTTCTCATAAAAATATCATAAACCTTTTTGCTGAATGCTGTGATAAAGATTAATAGTAAAACTTTTTCAGTATTATAACAGGACTCATCCTTAAGAAAAACTGGTCTTCTCTTGATTCAAGGAATTATATATTGCTTAATTGGCTTAGGGTTCATTATTCTTTGTTTCTGTGATTCAAAGTAGCTTTTCATACATTTACTTTAGAATTGATTAGGAACTTGGTGAGCTTCCTTTTCATACTCCTGAAAACAATGTGATTAATTAGCCTAATGCCAAAGGTCTACACCTCCCATGTGAGATCATTTTAAACATTTTTATGTCTCTTCCATTCATGGCAAGACTGCTATAGGTGCTCCTCCTGCCTTTGATGAGTGTTGCCATTTGCCTCTGGATACACCAGGATTCAATGAGATTCACTGAATTTGAGTTATCCAGTTATGAACTCCTAGTAGCTGATCAATAATTCAAGAGTGTAAGTTCTTTAGCAATCTCAATCTGACTTTCAAGACCTGGGGGATTCTTGGAGAGTTGACATTTTTCAGTTCATTTTGGAAGGCTGAAGAAGCTGCTTCTGCTGCTTCTGCTGGCAACAAAGATAGAAGCAACAGCAAAACTGGGGTAGATATTCTCACTAGCAAAAACCAAGTGCTGGCAAGAACGAAGTACTTTCCCCCTTTGGGTTTCTTTATATCTGAGTTGGTTTTAGAGGTTGCTATCCATTCTTGAAGAGTACTTTTCCTTCTTAGTTAATCCTTTTTGGAGATACCCTCATATAGTTACCCAGAAGTGTGTCTGTCAGTTTATTCCAGATCTAGCCCAACTATCTGTCAAAGTCAACCACATCTCCCAAAAGGTATTGCTCAGCTAAAAGATAGTTATGTATTTTTGTACCCCATTGATAATTGTCCCATTTAATTTGAGTAAAATGAACACATTAGAAAAAGAAGTTGAGAGCTACAAGTGATTTAGAAAGAAACCTGTGAAAAAAATCACCATAGAAAACTCAGAAACTTTTGAGTTAAATGCAACAACATACCATGGTTAAGAGAGCTTGTTGTTCAAGAAGACCTGAATTTAGGTGTTAGCACCCAGGCCAAGTAGTTTAACCAATCTCTATGTCGTTTCCCATTCTCCTAAGACCTTGGACAACTGCTGCTCAACTCAGTCATTAGAGTTGGGGTTCATTAGAATGATTAAAAAATAAGTAAACAAAAGCTTTTTGTTTGTTTGTTTGCTTCTGTCAGAGGCTTATATTTAGAGAAGAGATTTCCTTTACGAAATCATATGAGAATGACTGGAGACCAGAATTGCTTCCAAAAACAAAAGTGTCCTATCCAGTAAAATCAGGGTTGAAATGGAAGCATTCATTGCTTATATGAAAACATATGAGGATCTATAAAGGTTTTTCTATTTCATTAAATTTTACCATGAGCTAAGTTATTTTTTCAGTCAAAATAATTTAGTCATTTAAATAGTCTGTACCCTACCTTTTATGGCTAGATAATGCATATATACTATAGCTTTCAGTTTTTTAGTGTTATGGGATTCCTGGATCTGTGAACAAGTGAGTGTCTGATTCTTGTGCCTTCTCTTGAGGCTGTTTTATTTTTCAGTTGGCTTGGCTTGTCTAACTCTTATATAATGGTTTTATTTTATTTTGTTATAATTTATTTTAGTAAACACAAATAAATCTCGCCCTCTTTAAAACAATAAGAAATAAAAATTACTCTGAGATTCCATCTTATATATTTCAGAATGACTAAGATAAATAACTCAATTGACAGCACATACTGGTGAGGATATAGAGCAAGGGGACCACTCCTCCATTTCTGATGTGAGGGTAAACTTATACAGTCATTTGGAAATCAATTTTATGGTTTCTCAGAAAATTGGGAATAGTTCTACCTCAAGATCCAGCTATACCATTCCAGGGCATATACCCAAAAGATGCTACACTATACCATAGAGACACTTGTTCCACTGTGTTCATAGCAGCCTTAATTGTAATAGCCAGAAACCGGAAAAAAACTAGATTTCTTACAACTGAAGAATGGATAAAGAAAATGTGGTACATCTACACAATGGAATGCTATTCAACTATTAAATACAAAGATGTCATGAATTTTACAGATAAATTCATGAAACTTGAGAATATCATCTCAAATGAGGTAACCCTGAGCCAGAAAGAAACATATTGTATGTACTCACTTATAAGTGAACATTAGCCATAAAGTACAGAATAACTATGCTACAATCCACAGACAAAAAAAAAAAAAACAAAAAAAAAACTGGATAATAAGGAGGGTCCACAGGAGGGTTTGTAAGTGTCTCTCAGAAGGGGAACCAAAGTAGTTATCAGAGGTGGATGGAGAAAGAGAACTGTGTGGGAGACAGGTGAGAAGGGGTATGGGAATGGTGATCAGGTATGGGGAAGGGGTGGTAGAGGGCTGAGAGTGAGAATGGAAATTGGTGGGGGGCATCTATGGGACTAGCTGGAGGGAGGCTACAGTGAGTCATAGGAGTGACACTAGTTGACATTCTTATAAGTAAGGGATATAGATACTGAAATAGCCACCTTCTATAGCCAGGCAGGACTTCCAATGGAAGGGGTTGGATATGAACCCACCCACAAAACCTTCAACGCAAAATGTGTCCTGCTACAAGGTGTGCAAAGATAAAGATGGAGTAGAGATAGAGGGAACAATCAATCAATGACTGGCCCAACTTGAAATCCATCCCATGGGAGAGAGCCAACTCTAGACACTACTAATGATATTCTTCTATGCTTTCAGAGAGGAACCTAGCATGATTGTCTTCTGAAAGGTCTCATCCAGCAGCTGATGAAAACAGATACAAAGACCCACAGACAAATATTAGGTGGAGCCCGGGAACTCGTGGAAGACTTGGGGATAGAATTGATTGATCTGGGAGGCAGGTCCAGGTCATCACAAAAAGACCTACAGAGTCAACTAACCTGGGCTCATGGGAATTCACAGAGTGAACCATCAACCAAAGAGCATGCAGGACCTAGGTGCCCTATTCATTTCTAGCAGATGTGCAACTTGGTCTTCATGTGAGTCCTCTAACAACTGGAGTTCGGGCGTGATGTTTCTGACATTGTTGCCTGTTGTTGGATCTTCTTTCCTTACTTGGACTACCTGGTTAGGCATCAGTGGGAGAGGATGTGCTTAGTTCTGCTGGGAGTAGATGTCCTAGGATTGAGTGGTACCAAAGAGGGGGAATGAGGGGAGAGATTTGCAAGGGCAGGACTGGGAGAAGAGCAGGGAGGGGCTTGTGATTTGAATGTAAAGTGAATAAAAAATAAATTATGGGAAAAACAATAAATTTTAAATGAATTATAAAAAAAAGAAATGAAATCAAATCATGCAAACTTTGAAGCAAAATCTCTGAAAGAAATAATATAGTTCCCTTGTTAGAATAAAAGAAGATGGAGGAGTAGATTTTGTTCTATGTGTTTATATAATTTTTCATGTTTTAACCAAACAAATATGGCATCTATTTTAAAAACTGATTTAAAATGTGATTCTCAATATGGCATGTGTTACAGAAAATAAATGAGCATTCATGAGCTGAAACAAGGAAAAAAAAGATGAATTCAAGTTTTTTTAATCAAAACATATTTATTTATTTATTTATTTATTTAAGTTTTATTGCATGATGAGAAAAGTACATGATTTCAATTTATCTGATTTTATTAACATTTAAAAACATATTTTAAGTAAATAGAATTGAATCACACTCTTTTTCCCTTCAATACCTACAGTATCTTTTTTGTCATATTCTTTAAAATTTATAAAATACAATCAAAATGAGTATTATAAAAGTTGTTTAATATAAAACAAATATCAATTTAAGTCTTATGTAGATGCTTGTCTACAGCAATAATGAAAATACATGTTTTTCTCAATATAAATTTTAAATAACTTCAAGCATATTAACTGTATATTTCAAAATAATACATCACTACTAGTATTTTCTTAAATAAACATAAATATATAAAGTCTTTTTGTTTGTTTGTTTCTTTTGTACTTAGTAGAGCTTAAAATCTTGGCTCTTACTGTGGTACAAGACCAAAATAAGAACAATTTTTAGATATTTTATTTCATTGTAATAAGGCTGTACTTCAATGACTCTCACATCACTAAAGGATTTTACCTCCATCATAGCTAAGCTGAGAGTTGACAGTCAGTCCTGCTGTGCCAAGGAATGAATTGGAGGCATGATTTTTGGGCACAGACTTCCTGCTATGGTCAAAGCTATTTGACTTGAGTGAGTGACTTTATTCTCAGGCCACAGAGAACAGGTTACATTCATTTAAGAAATGGTGTGTGTATTAAGATGGTCTATCCACAAAGTCATTCACCAATTGTTTGAATGAACAATGGTTCTGCTTGGAGGGTAGCACAGACATTAAGTTAGGGTAAGAATTTGGTTCATTGGCTGTGATAGTTTGGAAAATCATTCATCTCAGAGAAAGAATAACTTATAAGGTCCTCTTCTTCAAACTTAGTACAAGAGCTACAAATGTCAAGCAAAGCATTCAGTCTCACTCTTTGTTGTTCTCTTTCCTACAAGCCACCTCCCAAGTTAATTGTCTATGTCTCCCTTGCTTATATAAATACTTTTGAAATATATGAGCTGTTCTGAAAACCATAGTATAATGTAAAAACATGAAATAAACAATACTACTAATAGAGAGGCTGAGATAGGAGAAGCAAGATTTCAAGACCCTTATGTTGTACACAGCAAAACACTATCACAAACAAGCTGAAAGTATATAAAGATTGTACAATATTGGACCTATTTCTCCAATTATCAAATTAGAGAGACCATTGGATGACAATCAACAAATTTCTAATTCCTCATATTTTTGGATTTCATTCTCTTAGGATATGTTTGAAATATTAATTTTCATATTAAGATATTAAGAAAAGGTAATTGTCACTTCCTGTTGTTTTTGTTGTAAGAGGTGGAATTAGATTTGTGTGGATTTGTTGAAAGATTACTTTCTTGCTTCTTCTAGGGTGTAGTTTTGCTCCTTATGTTGATGTTTTCCATCTATTATCCTTTCTAGGGCTGGATTTGTAGAAAGAAATTGTGTAAATTTTGTTTTGTCATGGAATATCTTGTTTTCTCCATCTATGATAATTGAGAGTTTTGCTGGGTATAGTACCCTGGGCTGGCATTTGTGTTCTTGCTGGGTCTTTATGACATCTGCCCAGGATCTTCTAGCTTTCATAGTCTCTGGTGAGAAGTCTGGTGTAATTCTGATAGGCCTGCCTTTATATGTTACTTGCCTTTTTTCCTTTACTACTTTTAAAATTCTTTTTTTCTTTAGTGCATTTGGTGTTTTAATTATTATGTGACAGGAGCAATTTCTTTTCTGGTCCAGTCTATTTGG
>JADRCD010153422.1:0-17499 GCA_019843815.1 Montemys delectorum
GGTCTACAGAGTGAGTTCCAGGACAGCCAGGCTACACAGAGAAACCCTGTCTCGAAAAAACAAAAAAACAAAAAAACAAACAAAAAAAAAGGTTTTTTTTAAATTTTATATATGTTAGTACACTTTCACTCTCTTTATACAGACCAAAAGAGGGCATTGGATCCCATTAGAGATGGATCTGAGCCACCATGTGGTTACTGGGAATTGAACTCAGGACCTCTGGAATAGCACTCAGTGCTCTTTAACTGCTGAGCCGTCTCTCCAGCCCTGAGAAAATATTAATTTTACATTCCTCATTAGGTTTTTGTGACAAGTACCTGTTGAGAGAGGTGTAGAATGAATAATTCTTCATTGAGTAATCAATTGAGTGACTGAATAAATATATGGGCAGTTATGATAAATAGCCTTTAAAATACAGGTGCTCTGTTTCTGAAGCATATAGCAAGAGCCCACATATCTTGGTTGGATTGAAATAACCAGGTTCCTTTCAGCCATGTTGAGAGGTAGAACAGAGAGAACATCTTGCACACAAGAAGCAACAGAGTACTCAGGCCTAGGATGCTGGCTCATCAGCAGGATAAATGAAACCTAACATGAAAATACAACTGTCAAATTCCCTAAATAGAAGCCTTTGTGCCATTCTAACCACCACAGTGAAGCCATCATTCTGCTCTCTTTTCCACTACAACTTTGAATGCACACCTTGATGTGAGAATTGAGTGCTTGTCAAGATCAATGATGCTTTCATATTATTAAACCATGTGTTTACTAAAAAGGATCCTTAGACTTTTACTGAATGGTATAATTTGCTTACTTGCTTATTGTACTTATGGTATAAATTGGTACTTATGAAATATTGTAAGAAATTCACAAAAGTTCCCATCTCATCAGGTGCATATTAGGTTTAACATAAAATTGATATAAATATTCTGCTTATATGTAAAAACTGAGCCTTTCACACATTTTGGCCATACCCCATATGCTCCCATAAATAACATGACCGTACACTTTTTGTCTTCTGCAAAAATGAGTAAAGTATCTTTGACTCTATGAAAGGTCTGTGATTCATTCTGTCCTGCTGCTTTTGTGTCACTCATATCTTCAGGAAAGCCATTCTCCTACATAAGCCCCAGTTTTGTTCTATGTTGTATGTGTTCTCCTTAACCCCTACTCCAGTCTAGGGAAATCCAGGGAGTCACTAAATCTCATAAGCATTTTCCAGCTGTCCATTACTTTAAAAATATATATTCTGTGGTTTAAAAGAAAGAGGATAAACATTTAGCTCTTACTTAATAACCTATACTCAATAAAACTGGAAAATCTACATGAAATGGAAGATTTCCTAGACAAATACTGTGTACAAAATTAAATTAAGATCAGGCAAACTATATAAACAGTCCCACAACCAATACAGAAACTGAAGCAGTCATTAAAATTCTCCCAACCAAAAAAAATAGCCCAGGGCCAGATGGTTTTAGTGCAGAATTCTACCAAAACTTCAAAAAAGAGCTAATACCATTACTCCTCAAACTATTACACAAACTAAAAATAGAAAGAACACTAATTCATTCTTAA
This sequence comes from Montemys delectorum, assembly GCA_019843815.1. NCBI lineage: Eukaryota > Metazoa > Chordata > Mammalia > Rodentia > Muridae > Montemys > Montemys delectorum. The sequence continues at coordinate 1,576 of JADRCD010153422.1, forward strand.
AGCCACAGATACACTGACACCTAAACCACACAAAAACCCAGCAAAGAAAGAGAACTTCAGAATAATTTCTCTTATGAATATCAATGCAAAAATACTCAATAAAATTCTCAAAAATTGCATCTAAGAACACATCAAAATGATCATTCTCCATGATCAAGTAGGCTTCATCCCAGGGATACAGGAATGATTCAGTATATGGACATCTATCAACATAATCCATTATATAAACAAACTCAAGAAAAAAGTTACATAATTATCTCATTAGATGCTGAGGAAGCCTTCAACAAAACACAACACCCCTTCATGTTAAAAGTTTAGGAGAGATCAGGAATTCAAGGCACATAGCTAAACATATTAAAAGCAATATACAGCCAAATACCATCCAACATCTATTAAGTGTATAAAAAGCAGAAGTAATCCCATTAAAATCAGAGACAAGGCAAGGCTGACCACTCTCTCCCTAATTTATTCGATAAAGTACTGGAAGTTTTAGGTAGAGGAGTTAGACAACAAAATGAGATCAAATGGATACAAATTGGAAAGGGAGAATTCAAGTTATCCCAGTTTGCAGATGATATGATAGTATATATAAGTGACCCCAAAATTTCAACCAGAGAACTCCTACAGCTGATAAACTTATGCAAACTGAGTGGATATAAAATTAACTCAAACAAATCAATAGCCTTCCTTTATACAAATGATAAAGGGGCCAAGAAAGAAATTAGGGAAACAACATCCATCACAATATAAAATATCTTGGTGTAACTGTAACCAAGCAAGTGAAATATTTGTATGACAAGAACTTCAAGCTGCTGCAGAAAGAAATTGAAGAAGATCTCAGAAGATGGAAATATTTCCCATCATAATTTACTGGTAGAATTAATATAGTAAAAATGGCTGTCTTACCAAAAGCAATCTACAGATTCAATTCAATCCCCATCAAAATTGCAACTCAAGTCTTCACAAAGATAGAAAGCAATTCTCACCTTCACCTGGAGTAACAAAAATCTCAGGGTAGCAAAAAACTTTCTCAACAATAAAGGAACTTTTGGAGTAGTTACCATCCCTGACCTCAAGGAGTATTTTAGAGAAATAGTAATAAAAATCATATGGTATTGGTACAGAGACACACAGGTCGAGCAGTGGAATAGAAAGGATGGTGCAGAAAGACAGCCACATACCTATAGATACTTGATCTTTGACAAAGAAGCCAAAACCACACAGTGGAAAAAATGAAAACATGTTTAACAATGGTGCTGGTCTGACTGGTGTTCTCCATGTGGAAGAATGCAAATTGATCCAGATTTATCATCTTGTACAAAACTCAAGTCTAAGTGGATCAAGTACTTCCACATAAAGCCAGATATACTGCATCTAGTAGATAAGAAAGTGGGAAATAGCCTGGAATGCATTGGCACAGGGGAAATTTTCCTGAACAGTTCACCAGTGGCTCAGATTATAAGATCAACAATTGACAAATGGAACCCGGGAAACTGAAAAGCTTCTGTAAGACAAAGACCACTGTCAATGAGACAAAACACAAATCTACAGATTGGGAAAAGATATTCACTAACAATACATCCAATAGAGGGCTACTATCCAGAATATAGAAAGAACTCAAGTAATTGGACTCCAGAAAACCAAATAACCAAATTAAAAAGTGGGAAATAGAGCTAAATGGAGAACTCTCAAATGAGGAATTCCTAATAATGGGCACCTAGATAAATGTTCAACGTCCTTGGTTATTAGGGAAATACAAACCAAAATGACCCTGAGAATCCACCTCATACCAGTCAGAATGTCTGAGGTCAGAAACTCGGGTGACAGCAGATGCTGGTGAGGATATGGAGAAAGAACACACCTCCATTGCTTGTAGGATAGTAAACTGGTACAAACACCGTGGAAATCAGTCTGGAGTTTTCTCAAAAAATGTAAATCGTTCTAACTGAAGACCCAAATATACTACTTTTGGGCATATACCTAAAAGATGCTCTACCATACTACAACAGGTGCTCTACTAAGTTCATAGTAGCCTATTCATAATAGTCAAAAGCTGGAAACAACCCAGGTGTTCCTAGACCAAATAATGCATGTAGAAATGTGGTTCATTTACAGAATAGAATACTACTGAGCTATTAAAAACCCAGACCTAAAATGACATACAGGATATGTACTCACTGATAAGTGGATATTAGCCAAAAAATTAAAAATACTCATGATTCAACTCACAGACCGTATAAAGCTTAACAAAAAGGAAGACTCAAGTGCAGATACTTCCATCCCATGTAGAACATAGAACAAAATAATCCTGGAAGGTAGAGGGAGAAACTCGGGTAGGAAAGGGGAGGGATAGAGTAAAAGTGGGCAGAATTGTGTATGGTATAGACAGGAGAGAAGTTCTGAAGGCCAGGAGAATGAATGGAAATATGCAGTACTGTGGGGGAGGTGTGGAGGCGGGGAATCTAGAAATTGCCAGACATCAGGGATAAGAGAGACTCTTAGAATCCAATGGGGATAACATTAGCTGAAATGCCCAACAGTGGGGAGATAAAACCTAAAGAGATCATCTCTAATAGACAGACATGTCCTCCATTCAAGGCATGGAGCCACCCACACATCTTCAAATTCTTGACCCAGAACTGTTATTGTCTAAAAGAAATGCAAGGACAAAAGTGGAGCAGTAAGATCATCCATAGACTGGCCCAGCTTGGGATTCATTCAATGTGCAGGCACCAAACCCTGGCACTCTTACTGATGCTATGTTTTACTGGAAGACAGATGCCTAGAATGACAGTCCTCTGAGGGGTTCTACGAGCAGCTCACTGAGACAGATGCAGATACTTACAGCCAACCATTGGACTGAAGTCAGGGACACCTACGGAGGAATTAGGAGACAGACTGAAGGAGCTGAATGGGATTGCAACCCCATAGGAACAACAGCAATAACAACTAACTAGGAACCTTCAGAGATACCAGAAGCTCACCCTCCCCCAAGCAAAGAGCATATGTGGTCAAGTCCCACTGCCTTGCTGGCCTCAGTAGGAAAGGATGCACTTTATCTTGTAGAAACCTGATGCCCTGGGAAGGGGGATACTTGTGGGGTGAGGTGGGAGTAGGTGGGTAGATGGGGGAGCACCCTCTCAGAAGTAAAACAGGGGAGTAGGGTAAAGAATTCATGAAGGGTGGACCAGGAAGAACAGCAATGTTTGGAATATAAATAAATAGGATAGTAAAATAAAAATATCAGAATTCACTTTTAACTAGTGGATACTGTCATAATATTTTATAGTAGTTAAAGGGAAGAAAATGATACTTTATTGCATTTGTTTGAGAAACATCATTAAACAAAGGTGAAATAAGTGTTTTTAGTTTAAGGAGTTTGAGAAGATGATCCATAGTGTGTGTATAGATTGCCCTGTCATTCAAGGTAGATCTGTGATGCTTGACTCTGTTCCATACCTGCAGGCATGGCTGTCAACTCCTATCATGTTTTATTTCTAAAGCACTTAGCCAGGAAAGCTTAACTTAGCAGTAAGGAGATTAGTGTCCTGTCAGCTGGAGGGTTACAGACAGCTTTGTGGTTTATTCAAGAAACGTAATTGCTAGAAAATGTCATGGGTGAATGTGTCTTTCTATGTACGTTTGTCTTTATTCTGAGTTGGCATAGCAAGGGGGACCAAATCAGTGTCAGCACTGTCTCCCAGGTTTCACAATCCGAGCTATGTTTCTGAGAGGATTAACGTACTCATCAGCTTTTGTTCACACACTGATCCCTGGGAGATAACTGGCATTTGGGGTGTGTGGTGTCAGTAGCAGAACTAATCATTTCCCTTTTATGAGCTGTCCTCAACACATCCAATGGCATCATCCAACCTTCCATCAAGACACCTGTGATGATACCCCAGGATGAGGCTGCAGTCTCTGAGGATCCCCTAAGAAACTCAGGTCTTCCACAAGTAAATGACAAAGGTTGCCTTAATGGCCATGTGGAATTCTGCTTGATTCCTATGTTTTTATTTGGAACTTCAGTGTAGAACAACTAGACAGATTTCATCAAACCTAGAATAAATCATCTCCCTCTTTTTAAAATAACTGTCCGCCTAAATTCTAGGTGCCTTTTAACATAATTCAAGGTAGTATACAAACTGACTTTGATCTTGTCTGCTCTTACCTGTGCCTCTCCTGTATTACATTCTAGAATCCAAACTTTTCAAAATTTCTATAATGTTGATAAAGATAGCCAAGAATATTCTTCATAGTACTCTAGTAAAACTGAAGAGTTTTCTTGAGCAATAATTTCAGCACTGAAGTATAGGACACAAGCACCTGCTTTGCGGACTCAGTACACATATTTCTACTACTCTATGGAATGCTTACAGCATACTATTGGTACTGGGCAATTTGGACTGCCAAATTGGGCAATGCCATGATTTTTATTTCTATTTTCCTAGTGTACATCATAGATGTTGTCTCCTATATCTTAGATGCCAACATTCAAGGTAGTTGCTTAGTTCTGTAGTAAATCTAACCTTGGATAGAATGTCGGCTTGCTAGAAACTACATCTGGTTCTCACTGTAGAAGCCCTCAGTCAGTCTTAACTAAAAGCAATGACTTAGTATCATGGCACCAAGTCCATCTTTTGTATCCTGTTTCCTCATTTTTCATCTTTTCTATCTCTCTCTCATGCTTGTATGCATGCTGAGAGGTCAGACATGTGAATTTAGTAGAATAACTTTCAGAATTATCATCAGTCACATGGATTCTGGAATTGAACTCAGGTGATCAGCTTTGATAATATGTTCCTTTACCTGCTAAGCCATCTCCCAGGTTCAGAGGGACAACTTGAAATATGTCACTGACATGTTTGAAATGAGTGTTGGTGTAGTAAGAAATGAAAGCTCCATAGGTATAAATGCATGCAATGTTTTACCAAAGAAAATAATGAAATTCACAAATAAAGCAGTCTGGTGCTGCCCTTGGAACTGCTCTCACAGATGAGTTGACTGTACCACACCCAGTTCTGTTCTGACTTGATTCACTGCTTCATTTACTAAGATATATTTTGCTTTCAAAAATATTCAAATAGGAGATTATTTCACCAAATCTCAAAAGATTAAGCATCTTCAAAGTATTTCCTAAGATAATTGAGAGTGTTAAACAATGTTTATAACAAAGCCTATGAGATAGCCTTCTTTAGGACTGCATCAGTACATAGATATCTTGCCTATTACATCTGGCCTTCACTGATAGAGAATTTCTGGTGATTATATACTCTTTATTCATAGGAGTGTACTCTTATGTTCATTACAGTTAATTTGAATAAGTTACATATACTGAATATGAATTTAGATTATACACTGCCAGTGAGATTGTAGCTATTATTTAATGTTACCTCACATCAGGTTCTTCATCTACACAAGTACATAATAATTGTAACTCTATCTTTTATTATGATGATCTGGATTAATAAATTTAAATTTTCAGTTTTAATATGTGTGTCACTTGTTATAAACATTGAATTATCTGTGGTAGTGGCATCATTAGTATTGCTGTTAGAGACTTAGACACATTCCTTTTTATATATAAACCTTGCTCTTCTAATCATACAGACCTACCCCTTGATTATATCCATTTTTTGATTTGTAATAGAATTTGTCATCATTTTAACAAGCCATTTTTCTCTAAACCCAACCACTTTCTTCCCTTGATTGTCTTCTCTCTTCTGTATAAATTGTTATAATTTTAAGAAAAGTGGGAAATCTGATGATGTTTTCCTTTTTTGTATAGTTCCATAAAATGATTGTAAATCCACTAACCTATGTAATTTTTCCTACAAGTAATTCATTGGAGTTCTTCCTAGGAAAGATTGTCTGTTCTGGTCTTTCCTAGTGGTTGGTGCTTCTACTACGGTTTCTATGTCGTCATGATTATTCTTTCCTGGGACACTTGGGTTCATTTTTGCTCTTTATTATATTGAAGTGTCTAACCTGTTAAATAAACTGATTTATAATTTTTCTTTAATTTCCTTTTCTTCTTTAAATTAAATGTCCTTATGGTGGGTACCCCAAGGTCTGGTATGTTTGTCATCAATGTGCCTGCAGTGGCTGCCTCATCTCATTTCAGATTATTCTTGAGATTAAAGGAAAGGCCACTTGGCTTTGTTGCTGTCATCCTCTACATAGGGCAGGCCTGTGGCTTTTCTGTTCTATACCATGCTCTGTGTAATAGGCCAGGCCTGTGGCTTTTCTGTCCTACACCATGCTCTGTATCATAGGCCAAGCCTGTGGCTTTTCTGTCCTATAGCATGCTCTGTGTCATAGGCCAGGCCTGTGGCTTTTCTGTCCTATACCATGCTCTGTATCATAGGCCAGACCTGTGGCTTTTCTGCCATATACCATGCTCTGTGTCATAGGCCAGACCTGTGGCTTTTCTGTCCTATACTATGCTCTGTGTCATAGGGCAGGCCTGTGGTTTTTCTGTCCTATAGCATGCTCTGTATCATAGGCCAGGCCTGTGGCTTTTCTGTCCTATACCATGCTCTGCACATCCCTGCTGCCTTTGCACATCTCATGTCACAACTAAGCCCATTTGTAAGTGTTCTTGGTTAATTAATTTTTCTAGTCTTTTGTTCATCTCAATTGAATACTTGATTGTTAAAAAGAAAAGCAAAAAATGGGCATGTGACACATTTCTCTAGACCCATCAATCAAGGGGCCAAGACAGGATGAGTATGAATTTGAGGTCTGGATGACAAAATGAAACTTCATCAACATGTTCTTAACAACTACAACCTGCCAGGTCATATGGGTATTCACATACTAATGTAGAAATCAAGTTTTTATAGATAGAGCTTGTTCTGTGGTACAGGCTAGCCTGGAATTTCCCATGTAGATCAAGATGGCCTGAAATTAGCTGTAATCCTTCTGTCTCTACCTCCTGGTGGTTAGACTATAGAAATGTATGCCCATACTGTGCTTGAGTCAGTTTTTCTATGGTGAGGAAAACATCTCTACAGTTTCAAAACACCAAAATATTTATTTTCATTGTCATGTTATAGAAGATTCTTATTTTGGTAATTATACTTTCATATAACCACAAGTTAAATTCTTAATTTATTAACTATTCTAAAAAGACATGAGTAGTTTTAGAGCTTTACATGTTTCCTATATAAGCTCTTGTATTACAGCTCTTACAACTCAAATGGGCTTTACTCTTAAGTTATCGAATTCATAATAATTTTTAGAAGAAACATGACTTGTAGGGATAATTTCTTTTAAAAGACTTAAATAGTACATCTTTTTAAAGTCCACGAGATTATAATAATTACAACATTTCTCCTTTCCCTTTGCTCCCTTGCACCTTTCTACATGTTCCTTCAAATATATGATCAATTAATTCTGTAATTGTTATTGTATGCATATGTGTTTAGGGATATGTATACATATTTCTAAATGTAAGATGGTTCCCACACTTAAGGCCCAGGGAGCATTACAAAGAGGGAGAGGAAAGTTTGTCACAGCCAGAGGATTGGTGCGTTTGTTGTAAGATTGTATCTTCTAGTAACATCAGAAGTTATATTGTGCTTATTGTAGCTTGCTGTATATTTAGCTAGCTTCCCAGATGATGGTCATGTAGCTAAAAGGTGTACTTACTTGCATTGATAAGAGGTACTATGCACAGTGAGTTTAAAGCTGGGTATCGGATGAATGACATTTTTGCATGAATCCACTCTCAACTCTGATGCTGGAAACTATGCAGGTAAACCTGATTTTGGAGAGAAAGCTCCTGTCTATTCTTAGTGACTTGTGTTGAAAACCATTTACTTAGTTTCTAGATCACAGTGTGAATAGCTGCTACTGCAAGTTCATCAGTGTTTCTCAGAAGAGTCTGTCAGAGCCAAGAAAACCCCAAATGCAGTTCATAAGACAGCACCTTCAGGCAAATTCTTTTTATAGAATGGAAGTCTAAGAGGTAAATACACAAATGGTTCATCACAGGACTGAATCAAATAGAATACATCCATCGAACCAAGCTCTGTCTAGAAAGTTTTTAAAGTAATGTCTGCAGAAGGATTAGTATAATGAATTCACTACAATTGTTTATTATGCTTTAATAATAACTTTCTAATGTTAGTGTCTACTCAGTAGCAAAATATTTACCAGGGTCAATTTTTTTCTAGAAGTCTCCATGTGTTATAAGCTCAGCCTATATTGCAGTCATGTTGAAAGGGAGGGTCCCTTGAAGGGTGTCTAAAGGGATGCAGTTAAATAGATAATTAAGGGCATCTCTTCAGGAAAAGATTAAGGATGAAATCACGCTCTAGCTTCCTGGGGAATCACGAGTTACAAAAGAAAGGGCCAGCTGTCCTGACTCTCCCTTGGGTACCTTCTCTCTACATAGTGATCCATAATTGTGCCCTGGCATTGGGAAGCCATCAGCCTTGTGCCCTTCCTGGAGAGGGAGGAAAGGTGGAGATGATTAAACCTCTTCTCATTACACACGACCCATGCTCAGGTGTTTCATTCTGCCTAGTGAATAAACAAAATTCCAAGCAGTTTATTATAAAATTACAGAAAATAGCCAACATCTGTGCAGCCATATAAAACTATACAGCATCCTTAAGTTATTTCAATTTCTGTATGTTCCCAGGGTTACTTTAATTCTAACTTGTTTTCTATCTTGCGTTTGAGTGACAATCCCTTCCTAATTTTTATTACACAATCCTCCCATTTATGGTCTCAGTAGTTAAAATTCATGGGCTTAAATTATTGGCAGGCAAAATGGGCATCTCATTTTACAATCACTCAGTAATATGCTATTGGTATTTAAAAATCTGGACATATAAATTGAATTTTATATTTCAATTTTTCCTGTTTGTTTACTAAGTGAAATGAATATAATTCTAGTTATCAGCTAATGTGATGATTCAGAATCTCTTGTGAGTTATATAAATCCTTTATCTAGACATGATGGCCTACACCTATTACCCAGCACTTGTGAGGTTTGAGGTAAAGGGTATCCAGGCTTCAGTGCATGAGTCCTGACTCCAAAAGTACCAACAAGACAAAGCAGAACTCAAATAAAAACTATACAAAATCTGAAGGATATCATCCTGAGTGAGGTAACCCAATCACAAAAGAACACACATGGTATGCACTCACTGATAAGTGGATATTAGCCCAGAAGCTCAGAATACCCAAGACACAATCCACAAACCACATGAAACTCAAGAAGAAGGAAGACCAAAGTGTGAATACTTCAATCCTTCTTAGAAGGGGAACAAAATACCCATGGAAGGAGTTGCAGAGACAAAATGTAGACAAAGACTGAAGAAATGACAATCCAGAGACTGCCCCATCTGCGGATCCATCCCATATACAATCACCAAACCCAGACACTATTATGGATGCCAACAAGTGCTTGCTGACAGGAGCCTGTTATAGCTGTCTCCTGAGAGGCTCTGCCAGTGCCTGACAAATACATAAGTGGATGCTCATAGCCATCCACTGGACTGAACACAGGATCCCCAAAGAAGGAGCTAGAGAAAGGACCCAAGATGCTGAAGGGGTTTGCAGCCTCATAGGAGGAACAACAGTATGAAATAGCCAGTACCCCCAGAGCTCCCAGGGACTAAATCCCCAACCAAAGAGTACATATGTTAAGACTCATGGCTCCAGCTGCTGTTTGCAGCAGAGGATGGCCTAGTTCATCATCAATGGGAGGAAAGGCCCTTGTTCCTGTGAAGGCTCTATGCCCCATTGTAGGGGAATGACAGGGTCAGGAAGTGGGAGAGGGGGGTTAATAAGCAGGGATAGGGGGAAGGAATAGGGAGTTTTTCAGAGGGGAAACCAGGAAAGGGGAGAAGATTTTAAATGTAAATAAAGAAAATATCTAATAAAAAATACTAAACAAAAATTGTTAGATAATTCATTCCCACATTCTGAGATCTATAATTGGGATAAAATTATGGTTACAAGAGAAAGAAATATAAGTGAAGTACATGTCTCTAGACATCTATTTAATCTTTAGTGAAAATTCACATACAATATAGAATGCTTCCCTCCTATGGGGTAGTTATCTTGCTTTTGATATTTCTAAGCTTACTTCTTTGTCTTCATATATCTACCAATATCATCTAATTTAATACTCAAATATGCACCAGTTGGGATGATAATTTAAATATTAAAATTTCACATCTTTAACAACATTTGATTTTGCATTTTGAAATTTTGAGGATTTTTGAAATGATACTTTATATACAAAATATACCCATGTGCAGGTGAGTGATGTGTCCATAGAAAAAGACCCTGATGAGGAAACTTCTCTGAACTGTTCCCACCATCTAAGTGAGTTTTCACCTGCACTGTGATTACTATTAGATTCGAAGATCTACCAAATTTCTTCCTTTCATGCATTACTCTGTATACTTAAATTAATTTAGATCTAAGAAAATTATAAATATGAAGCAAAGCTAATTCTATAATAAACTTCCACAGAGCTAACACATCCTTCAGTCTTTCTATAACTTGTCAAACATTTCCAAGTTTGAGTATTCTTACCCTCTCATATTCTTTACCCATGGGGTCATTATAATAGCAGCCCCTGTCTTTGATGTAAACTTGTGTGTAAATAGATTAATACACATCTCTCTCTAATAACTCTTTATATAGAAGTCAGCTGGAAAGTGATGGAAACTATTGTGATCCTAATTTTAAATTCCTGTCCTTCCAATTTTCCTGTATCTCTCTCTCCAAAGCAAGATCCAAAATATTGCATTAATTCAGATGACACGTTTTTGCTTAAATAAACATTTCCAAATGTCTTTTGATCATTATTTATACCTAGAGTCTATAATATCTGCTTATGCTTATAAAACATTAAGCATATAATATTGTATTTGGTATTTAACCTTTCTTTGCTAGTTATGTACTGCATTTTTATTTTATGAATGGGAAAAGTCAAAGCCAGTGATTTCATTTCTTAAATATTAAATTTAGTAGATCTCTAGACCCTCTCCCCAGAAACATAAACAAGGATGACACAACGTCTTGCAAAATTTGTTTCCTTCAGGGTATCCAGTAGTTAAGTATTTTATTTATTGTAATTTACTAATTACATTTAAGTATTAGTTAATGTGCATATGTTCATTCAGAAAGTTTCCAAGGCCAGGAGAGGGCATAGGAATTCCTAGAACTGGAGTTACAGGTGGTTTCAATCTACTATGTAGATTATAAGAATGAATCCCAGGTCCTCTGCAAGAGCAGCAAGTGCTCTCAGTTCATGAACCAATGCTCCAGCCCAAAGGAATCCCACAATTAAGAAAATAATTACTGCATAAAATAAACTAAAACTTAGTAAGAGCTCAAGTTTGTGAACACTGAGCCTCAGAACAACAACTGCTGACATTTCAGCTTTATAGAGCCTATATTCCTCCTCAGTGGGTGCTGTCAAAAGAACAGGCTTTTCTCCTCTGCTTTAAACCAAGGCCATTCAATTTGACAGAAACAAGGGAGCTAGCATCAAACTCATCCCCTCCAAGCTGACAAGGATAAGCTCACAACACAAGCAAGGGGGAAGTGATACACCTTTCTCAAGTGTCCCGCTTGGTAAGCTGTGGTCCCTGATGATTTGAGGGATTCCTTAACTAAAAGTGTTAAAGGTTTTGTAACAGTAAATGGTTTCTTCATGAAATATGTTCAAAGATTAATTCAAAAATCAAATAAGTAATGAATCTAAGGTAAATTTGACAGTGTCCACTTGTTTTGTATCATATACCTGCACTGTGTTCTTAGAACTGCACACACATTTACCATTTGCAATGTTCATACTCTCTTGTCTGATGTCTCTGAATACTCTTCAGAACTACTCAGTTCAGATTCCAGGCTGCTGATTGCAATGAATTGTAGTGTTCTTATCAAACATACAAACATTTCTCTTCCTATACAAACAACAGATTTTTTGCATGACTCTCAGCATATATTTAATAAATTACTACACTCTAGAGTTTATTGTATTAGAATGTTTAATTATGAGTTACAGCATTGTTAATTTGAGTTTCATTACAAAAATATTATAAATTTGGTCTGTTATATGAAACAGAATTTCCATCAATTTCTGAAATGACACTAAATATATCTCTTCCATTTTGTATATGGATTTATATAAAATGGCATCCTTAACATTGAAAATCATAAAAAGCAAAATTGATCAAATATCAGATACATTGAAGATATTCTACATAAATTACTCAGCTATGATTTAGTTGTTTATATACCAAGACAAGGATGTCATCTCATTAATATGCAAATTTGCTTTCATATTTAGTAAATGATAAAATTATAAATATTGCAAAGAACTCTTAAAAATATAAGGCATGGAAGTGTGTAATCTGAGCAGGTGACAAAGAATCAATCAGAATCTCAACATCATCCTCAGCTATGTAGTGAGCTAGGGGCCAGCATAGACTAGTAAGACACTGGTTCAAAATAAAAGACAATGTCTTTATTTTTTCAAGTACTTTAAAGAAGTAATTGATTTATATAACATATGTTATATAGTTATTTACCTTGGATCATATAAATGTTCTTGGGCCAGGAGATATTATGAGTATAAATTCATTAAGAAACAATAGTTTACTGTGAAGGTTCTATGCCCCAGTGTAGGGGAATGCTAGGGCCAGGAAGCAGGAGAGGGTGGGGTGGTGAGCAGGGGGAGGGGGTGGGAACAGGGGTTTGTTTTGTTTTTGTTTTGTTTTATTTTATTTTATTTTATTTTATTTTTGGAGGGGAACCTGGGAAAGGAGATATTGTATGACATGCAAATAAAGAAAACATTTAATTAAAAAAAAAAAAAGAAACAATAGTCTAGCCAAAACATCCAATACTATTCTGGGCAAGATAAGATGGCAGAGGTACACAGGTGTCCTTAGTCTACCTCTGTCACTGAGCAGAGCTTTATACAGGAGCAAGAACAATGGAGCTCACTCATAACCCCCTACTTACAGTACTGTCAAAGTGACATGTGGAAAGAAAATACTCAAAGAAAAAAACCATATGATCATCTCACTAGATGCGGAGAAAGCATTTGACAAAATCCAACATCCCATCATGATAAAAGTCTTGGAAAGATCAGGAATTCAAGGCCCATACTTGAACATAGTAAAAGTAATATGCAGGAAACCAGTAGCCAATATCAAACTAAATGGAGAGAAACTTGAAGCAGTCCCACTAAAATCAGGGACTAGACAAGGCTGCCCACTCTCTCCCTACCTATTCAATATTGTACTTGAAGTCGTAGCCAGAGAAATTAAGCAACAAAAGGAGATCAAAGGAATACGAATTGGAAAGGAAGAAGTCAAATTATCACTATTTGCTGATGATATGATATTATACTTAAGTGATCCCAAAAATTCCACCAGAGAGCTCCTAAACCTGATAAACAACTTTAGCAAAGTAGCTGGACATAAAATTAATTCAAGTGAATCAGAGGCCTTCCTCTACACAAAATATAAACAAGCAGAGAAAGAAATTAGAGAAACAACACCCTTCACAATAGTTACAAATACTATAAAATACCTTGATGTAACTATAACTAAGCAAGTAAAAGATGTGTTTGACAAGAACTTCAAGTCTCTGAAGAAGGAAATCAAAGAAGATCTCAGAAGATGGAAAGATCTCCCACGCTCATGGATTGGCAGGATTAATATAGTAAAAATGGCCATCTTACAGAAGGCAACCTACAGATTCAATGCAATCTCCATCAACATTCCAACTCAATTCTTCACAGACTTAGAAAGAGCAATTTGAAAGTTCATCTGGAACAACAAAAGACCCAGGATAGCCAAAACTATTCTCAACAATAAAGGAACTTCTGGTGGAATCACAATCCTGGAACTTAAGCTGTACTACAGAGCAATTGTGATAAAAACTGCATGGTATTGGTACAGTGACAGGCAGGTAGAACAATGGAACAGAATTGAAGACCCAGAAATGAACCCATGCACCTATGGTCACTTGATCTTTGACAAAGGAGCTATAACCATGCAGTGGAAAAAAGACAGCATTTTCAACAGATGGTGCTGGCTCAACTGGCAGTCAACATGTAGAAAAATGCAAATTGACCCTTTCCTTTCTCCTTGTGCAAAGCTCAAGTCCAAGTGGATCAGGGACCTCCACATCAAACCAGATACATTGAAACTAATAGAAATTAAAGTGGGGAAGAACCTCCAGTAAAATGGCACAGGGGAAAATTTCCTGAAGACAACGCCAATAGCTTCTGCTCTAAGATCAAGAATTGACAAATGGGACCTCATAAAGTTGCAAAGCTTCTGTAAGGCAAAAGACACTGTCAATAGGACAAAATGGCAAACAACAAATTGGGAAAAGATCTTTACCAATCCTATATCTGATACAGGGCTAATATCCAATGTATACAAAGAATTCAAGAAGTTATACTCCAGAGAACCAAATAACCCTATTAAAAAATGGGGTACAGAGCTAAACAAAGAATCCTCAACTTATGAACACCAAATGACTGAGAAGCACCTAAAGAAATGTTCAATATCCTTAGTCATCAGGGAAATGCAAATCAAACAACTCTGAGATTCCACCTCACACCAGTCAGATTGGCCAGGATAAAAGACTCAGGTGGCAGCAGATGCTAGAGAGGTTGTGGAAAAAGAGGAACACTACTTCATTGCTGGTGGGATTGCAAACTGGCACAACCACTCTGGAAATCAGTGTGGCGGTTCCTCCAGAAATTGGACATAGTTCTACCAGAGGACCCAGGTATACTACTCCTGGGCATATACCCAGAAGATGCTCCAACGTGTAATAAGGACATATGCTCCACCGTGTTCATAGCAGCCTTATTTATAATAGCCAGAAACTGGAAACAACCCAAATGTCCCTCAACAGAGGAATGGATACAGAAATTGTGGTACATCTACACAATGGAGTACTACTCAGCTATTAAAAACAATGAATTTATGAAATTCTTAGGGAAATGCATGGATCTGGAGAATATCATCCTGAGTGAGGTAACCCAATCACAAAAGAACACACATGGTATGCATTCTCTGATAAGTGGTTATTAGCCCAGAAGTTTGGAACACAGTAAGAACAACCCACAAACCACAAGAAACTTAAGAAGAAGGAAGATCAAAAGGTGGACATCTCATTCCTTCTTAAAGGGGGAACCAAATACCCACAGAAGGAGTTGCAGAGATTAACTATGGAGCAGAGAGTGAAGGAAGGACAAGCCAGCCTAAATATAGCTATCTCCTGAGAGGCTCTGACAATACCTGACTAATACAGATGTAGAGGCTCACAGCCATCCAATGAACTGAGTACGGGGTCCCCAATGTAGGAGTTAGAGAAAGGATCTATGGAGCTGAAGGGTTTGCAGACCCTTTGGACGAACAACAATATGAACTATCTAGTACCCTCAGAGCTCCCAGGGACCCAACCACCAATCAAGGACTATACAGGGTGAGACTGATTGTTTTGGCAGCATGTGTATAGTAGAGGATTGCAAATTCCATCATCAATAGGAGGAGAGGACCTCGGCCTTTTGAAGGTTCTGTGCCCCAGTGTAGGGGAATGCCAGGGCCAATAAGTGGGAAAGGGTGGGATGGTAGGCATGGGGAGGGGGGAGGCAAAGGGTTTGTTCTTGTTGTTTTTATTTGTTTTTTGGAGGGAAAACTGGGAAGGGAGAAATTTACATGTAAATAAAGAAAATATCTAATTTAAAAAAAGAAGCAAAAAAAAAAAAAAAAAAGAAAATAGAATGGAGAAGTAAGCATAGACACAAATAGTAGAATCTTCTCTTGTATCTCGAAATCTACAAAACAAGAGGATTTCCAGAAAGGAAGATGCAAGTGGAAGGAGAAAATAAACAATCAAAAACTTTGGGGTAATATAGCA